>JAQGAV010004020.1:0-11151 GCA_034691345.1 Phasmarhabditis papillosa | reverse complement strand
TAGTTTAAAGGTCTATTTATTATAAGGCGAGCGCACAATTATATCGGTTTCTTGTACATTTTCTTTCGATTTCCGCGGTCCTTCTAAATTCTACAGTACACCTTTGCAAACGATTCATCCGTCGACTATATTTAGATATAATACCGCTTCCCCATATGATATCGCTTTTGGGAAGTGCGAACAAAGAAATGTACTTTCAATGAAAAGACTGGTCACCAACGTTTACATTTTATATTCATTTACCACCCTTTTTCTGACACTGCTTTAGAAGCCTGGTACTCGCAACAGACTAGCGTTCAAAACGCATCAGATCCTCGGTTTACGAAACTTTTGCAAAAGTAGTTCACGCACTGGGGATCGAACCCGGGCAAGAATATCGTATTCTGATAAGACTCATGTAGTAATTCAATAAAAACAAAGGTCCTTGTCACTGTAAAACACTGATTTTGACCTTCAACAAGTAGCTTAAAAAGATTTATATGTTCCGATTAACCAAACTTTCCAACTTCTTTCAATTTTTTATTATTTCAGTTAGTATAATTTCGCTATTTATTAATTATTTTGCTTCAACTTATTCCTTCTTCTGCAAAAAATTGCAACAAAATCACGGCGAAGGCTTATGAGCATTAGTTTTGTGCGGCAAACACATGCATGTTACTTCTATAGTTGTTACAAATATTTATATATTAAAGTGTATAAAGTTTATAAACTTAATATTACAATTTCAGGCCGCACCTCTCCGTCAGTAGTTTCAATGAGCTCCGAGCCGGAATCCTGTATCGACGATATGCGCTACATGCAAGATGATGATGAAATTGACTACGGTTAGTGATTTTAGGATAAATATAGAAAGGTTCATTTTATTAAGTTATATCAGGTTTGTTTTACTATAGAGGGGAACAGTGATGTGCGGGATATCATTTTTGAAAAAGGCGGAATCCGGGAGGGATTCCGCACACCACTGGTGGGGAAGTTGTGTGAGGAAAATATTAATCAATAGTTCTGTGGGTTGGTTTTCATTTTGAGATACAGGTTTGGAGGTTTCTTATCTTTGGAATTGCATGATTAGGGAATGCGTATTATGGGACATATTTTAATGGTATATAGTCTATGCCAATACCAATACCAATAGTTGTGTCTTGGCGCACCACCATGGAGAGAAGCGGTTTAGCATTTTAATGATTGTATTTTTGAAGAGAAGTCGTTCAATTCACCTTCTTTTTTGTTCTTTTTTATTAGATTCTGCTCTGGTAACCTAGCTCTGTATGCAGAGTATGGACCATACTGTATGGTGCTTTTAACTGAAAATGAGTACTAAGGGTTTGTAAGAAAAGTTTGTTGTCTATAACATTTGAATTATAATGGGATTACTCTCAACTACTGCGTGGAACGACTTTGCATTCGGTTCAAACTTTTCACTGGAAATACACTGACTGAGAATCAAAATGTAAGAAACGAGCCCGAATTTTTAAACGAAGGGACTTACGAGTTTTGGACAAGATGACGGATACCTTTTAAATGCCTGTTCATTATTAGTCCTTCTTATTGAGATTCTATAAAATGGAATAATATAGAATTCTATAACTCATCTTCCAGGATTTATGCCGACCTAAGTTAATCGGGTATTATATTACTAGCGGAATTACTATAAAACAACAAACTTCCGGCACAATCATGTTAGAAGATAGCCTGTTGAATTTTACTCTAAGAAAACTATGCTAACTATTGAATGTTGTTCTTTGACCAACAAATGTTTTTAGAGATTTCGGAGAAGATTTTGAATTTCCACAATTCAATTCGATCGAATTTTTATCTCACGGACTTTTGAGCAAGGGGCGTTTTGGCCCGTTGGTTAGAAGCTTCGCCTCATAAGACAGAGGTCGATGGTTCGAATCCCCCTGAAGAAAGAATTCTTGCAAATTTGTTCTGATTTGCCGCCTCCACTCCCTGGGTAAAGTCCCGCTTTCTATGGTTCCCTTGTCGCACTTCTTCGCTTCAAATATCTGTGATCTCGTGTTTCGTAAAGGAAATAAACAAACTTTAAACTTCAAACTTTCAATTATCAAACTACAATAGTAATCATGTATCACCAAACTCAAACCAGTAAAGAACTTTTCCCGTAACGTTATGCTTTTGAGGGTTGAAACTAGTTTTCATCTTATTTTTGTGGTAGCGTTGTTAATTTGCCAGACTAGTTGTTTCCAGAATAGTTATGCTCCAGACTATACTAATACCTTCTAGTACTCTTCTTTATGAATTCTTCACCCACCGCGAGTCGTTGCTTATTCTTTTATCCTTCTTTGCTTCTTCTTATTGATTTTACTCCGTAACTTCATAGTTTCCGCTTTTGAAAAGTTACACTGCATAATTAGAAGAAGATTTCAGAAGATACTTATAGAATAGAATAATACATTTACTGTTCGAACACTATATTATTTGTATCACTTTTGTTGATAGTTCATTCACTTTCTTGATCGTAGTGTTCTGGAGGCACTTAAGCCGTTGTTTCAGTCATAACAGACCTCCGATTGAAAACAAATATCTGTATTATTCGAATTAGAAACTTATTGTTAGAATACGTATAACATCTTTAATGAGTATTATAATTTAGATATTGCTTTACTCGACGTATTGTAAGGCTATATACACGGCTCGCCAATACTGGCAGACGAAATAAAGGAATGCTTCTGTAGCACAGCTCCGCAAATTACTACAAGACTTCGGCGAGCCGTGTATAAGCTTTTTCAAGAATACATAAACCGTGTCAACTTGCGTATTTAGCAAGCTTGGATGGAAAAGTATTTTAAAATGCGTCTTTTTACACGGGTTTTTATACGGCCTCTTCAGTCTCGACTTCGATCTCTTCAAAAGTCGTAAAACTTTCAAATGATATCCTTTTCATATTTCAGAAATTCTATCTAATTAGATTATTTTGATCAATTTCCCTGTAGTAAAATAATTCTAAAGTCATTCTCTCTATGAAGGATTCTCCAAACTTCTAGCCCAATTGCAATCAAGAAAATGAAGCGCAGTGGAGTAACACGTAACTTCAAGAACATTGTTGCAATTATTTCTAAATAATAATATTAATATTAATAATAATAATAATATTAATAATAATAAGTTTACATCCCTCTATATTTTCCTATTCCTTGTCCACCCTCGCATGCTAATTAAACACAAAGAGGTTATTCTAGAGGCCGGCTTGTCACGCGCTCCAGTAACTAATTTACGCCTTATCTTACTAGATGCACTCTTTTTTTACTGCTAATTTTTATAAGAATGAATTACAAATCAGAGGAAAAAAATTTTTGGTTTGAGGAACAAAGGTATCTATAAGTCTCAGCGATTTCATTAGACAAGGCATCTCAAAGAAAGGTACTCTGTGTCCATTGACCCGCCAGCATCGGTTAGCAGAATTGCAAAAGCTACATTAAAATGCCTCAGGGCTGGGAATTTCACGGGCCGGCCCTGGGACGAATATTTGAGAAACGGGCCGGCCTTTTCCCAGAACCGAATTGACTGAAATGAACTATATCAGTTTTTCTAATGATATGTACTAAAGTGTTACTGTATACATTAAATAAGTAGGAAAATAATTTTCAGTTTTTTTGCATTTCCGGGAATGGACTTTGCGGGATAGTCTGCAAGGTTGGCCAGTAATTAGTTTGGCCCTGTCACCTCCATACCAATTTCTTAAAGAGTAAAATTGCTGGCCCGGGCCAGGCATTTAGCCCTCCCTTGTTGACCTTATTCACTATTAATTTATACAATTGTCTTAAACATCCCTCAACGCCTGAAACGTAATTTATCAATTATTTTGCTTCTTTGTATTTTGGATTCCGTGTAAATCCTCCTTTTCTTAGGTTAAAATGCTTCCTTCTTCTCTTTCTAATGCCCAATTCTTTTACGACGCACACACAATTTCGAAAATTTGATTTGAGCGGACCGCGCGCAACTTTACATTCAAAATGTGCCACATGACAACCCGTTTGGACCTGCCAGATTCGCAATTTTAGAAAGCAAAGTAGTGAGACTGCCAACACTTCTCTTGCCAATCGTAATCCCATCTCAAGACTAAGGTTTCCACCGCGGTATCACGAGCACGTCGCAGTGTTACAAAAAATGAATGTACTTTTGGAGCAAATACACGACGCGAACCAATTTTTGGTTCATTTTTATAACACTGCGCGCCGCTTGTGATAACGCGCTGGAAACCTAGGTCTTGAGATGTACTATATATATCTATTTGGATTTCTGACTCTCTGATTCGCTTTGAAATCTTCTGATCTAAGGAAGCTCAAATAAAGTGTTAATTGCTCAAAATTATGTATCAAGACCGCAGAAGCGGTGTTATACAATATAGATGAAGAATTGGCGGAAGGAGTACACCTTGTTTTATTCTAACATCACCTCTCTCTATGATATTGCGTTGGAAACCGAGTTATGTGGCCGCAGTATAGAAACGCCCGGGTGGGTGCCCGGCCCGGGCAGTGTTTGGCTGCCCGTGCAGTTGAGAATTGTTAACGTGGCAGGCTAATAACTGCTCGGGCTGCTGGCGACATACTACAGAGCCCTTAGTTCAGAGCTTAGTAGTTCAGTAGTTCATTCTCTGAAAACTACAAACCAGTCAATAACTAACATTAACAACACAGAACTCGAAGTTTCTTCACTTTCATTCTTCCAGAACGTTCCTCTTATCCCAAAGCTGCTTCTGCCTGGCTAAGTTCGCCCCGAGAGCGGTTGTTTTTAATTTGCGCTTCGGCTGGCTATAAATGTTGTTCTGCAATTAGAAGGCCGATGCTGCGTCTATTCATTTTAGCACTATTTTATCCCTAATTCTTTTTATTTATTATTCTCATTTACATTCATTCTCACACACTTTTTGTATCTCAGCTAGCGAATAATGCCCGAGGCGTTCCCCCCGCTCATCCGGAATGCAGCGGCGTTATTTATGTCAAGTTGGGATTCTGGAGGGCCCGGACAAATTGTGCTTTTTAAACTTATTTTTATGTATACGACTGTTTTTCAGTGTTCTGATACCGTCTCGCGAGGTTTTCAAATAATAGGTTTTTATCCGGATTTCCAATTGTACCTCAAACTTAAATATATAGTCAGATTCAATGCCAGCAGGCGCAGTGTTAAAAATGACGCAGAATACACGGCGGTATTACTTTTGAATCAGACTATAAAGCGTATTTCAACACTCGAACGAGAGTTTCTACAAACTTGAATATACTTGCTTCACTTCTGTATTGAAACTTCTCGGATGGATTCAGTGTAACCCCAAACACTAAGATTTGGGCAAATACTCAGTAGACCGTTTTGCCTCTAGCCATGTTGAATCACAAAAACCAGGAGCACACCAAATTATAGCACGGTTAACTACTTTTATATACTGTTGTAAGATTCTTCAGGTCTTCAGCGCAGTTTCCTGGGTAGAATTGTTGTTGAGTA
This sequence comes from Phasmarhabditis papillosa, assembly GCA_034691345.1. Taxonomy (NCBI): domain Eukaryota; kingdom Metazoa; phylum Nematoda; class Chromadorea; order Rhabditida; family Rhabditidae; genus Pellioditis; species Pellioditis papillosa. The sequence goes on along the minus strand of JAQGAV010004020.1, from coordinate 5,694 downwards.
AAACGAATGTGTTTTCTAAGAAGGGTCTCGCAATCTACGGGTTCTTCCATTTTTACATAACACCGCTGCTCCGCAGTGGCGGTAGTATAGAAACGCCCGAGTGGGTGGCTAGGTAGTTTTTATCTGCCCGAGCAGTTGTAAATCGTTGCCCGTGCAGACGAAAAACTGACCCGGCAGAGCTGGTTACCGGCCCGGCCTGAAATTTTGAAACCCAGTCCGGGCCGGGCCGGCCGGATAACCAGCTCAGGGGTACAAAAGGCTGGAAACCGGCCCGGCCTGAAATTTTGAAACCCAGGAAGGGCCGGGCCGGATAACCATCTCTGTGCCCAGGCACCAACCCGGTGGTTTCTATACTACGGCCATAGGATACCTCATTGGAAACCTAGCTCTTGCATAGACTATAATTTTCATAGAAATCTTCTTCTTAGGAATAATAAAAGATTTTGTTAGTTGTCTGGATACTCTTCTCCCTGACTACTTTAGAGTACTCGCATTATTAATTCTACATATTCTTTTGCTGGAATTCGTGAGCGGAAAGAAATATAATAAAAAGAAATAATGCAAGACGAAATATTAGTGAATAGTGAATAGAATTAGTTTTATTCTCTTTGATCCTAGCTAGTCAACTATTCCAACCGGTGGTTTTCAATACTTTCGAATGGAAATTTGTTTCCTTTCCAGATCAATGTAACTTTTTGTTTTGGATATGAAAGAATACTTTACTTCCCGTAGCACTCTTATCACAATAATAGTAGATTTCTTCGAGGTAGAGCTTCGGCCATTCATTCCGCAATATTCTGAGCAGAGACGGATCCTTTATAACTTTCTTTCGGTATTCGGGTGCAGGAAACATGGTATGAATAAGCTTCTGGTTCCCCAAGCCTTCTGGAGCTACGGGGAGTCGAACCAACGGCCCTGGATCCTCACCGTTCTATGAAACCCCACTATTATAAGCAGATTACAAATGTTATTCGTATTCCTCCTACAAGTTTCCTTCTTTCTCTTCCGGTGACGGAAAACTTTAATATCGAAATCCTCCTTCTACTTTTCATTGCTTTGGCTCAAAATGAAATTTTCGGTTGGAAATATTGCGACGGAATGTCTGAAGTGTTATCTGACAGCACGGCGGCCGGGTGGGGGATGTTTTTCGCCTTTGCCACACGCGGGGCCTTATACAGGAACCTGAATGTAGCAATTCTTGGCACAGATGAATACGGAGCTACAGTAACCTAAATCTAACTTTTAGCCAAAAACCTATTGTGAAGATTCTTGAATAGACAGCTATTGTTGAAGCTTGTTTTGAGGGGATGATTAAGTTTACCTAGTGTAAGTACTGTTTGCGAATCTAGAGGTTATGAAGATCCGTAAATCAGATAGACAATCTTAGTCTACAGTAACCCACAACTTGCACCGCTTAAAAGAAAAAAAGTTTATTGTATTTTGTGGTTTTAAACTGGATTTCCAACCTGGGTGAACTATTCACTACCTATACAGTCTGATTTTTGGTTAATAATGCAGTTTTGCGATTATTTTCGTTTTTAGAAAACTTTCAGAGCCATTTTCAAGGAGATTCTTTTTTAGCACTCCATTATTACTCTTGAATCTGACTGTATTTTAAACACTTTAACCAAACACCTTCTCAATTAATTTGATTTGAGTTAATTTGCCAACTTTTATTGTATTTTATATTCTTTTAAAGCCGCGAGTCTCTGCAAGTGTATTGACAGCACTTCCACAGGGAATACCACACATCGTCTTAACTGGCTCGGCGTCAGTTTTTTCTACGTTTATCCAGACCTCCGAAGTGGCAGCATAACACATTTTAACTCGCTTATTCCAAGTTCGAACTTAGTTTATATAACATAAATGTTGAAACTTTATGGAATTTGGCTTAAAATGAAGCTTTTTGTTCGAATTCCACCACTTTTTTGACCTACCCAGCCAGTTTTGCAATATCAGAATACCCAGCTGAGGTCAGAAACGATACTCATACTCATTTATTTGATGATAACCACGATCTATGATCTAACCACGTTTAGCACAGTCGAAATTCAGTAAATATCTATAATCGCAGACCACTTTCAATAAGTACCTTTGCATTACATTATTATGCCCCTAGAAACAAATTAATGTAAAACTCCTATCTAACCTAAATGAAATGATTACTAAGTATTCTTATTAGTATGAAAGAATGTACATAACTATAGTCTATGGACAAATTTCATGTAGTTTAAAGGTATATTTAGTATAAGGCGAGTGCACAATTCTATTGGTTGCTTGTTCTTTCGATTTCCGCGCTCCTTCCAAATCCTACAGTAAACCTCTGCAAACGATTCATCCGTCGACTATATAGCGTCCTCCTTGTTCGCTATAGGTCTATCCTCCTTTTGCGAACACGCAGTCCTTCATAAGTCTGATATTCTTTTGCGTAGGCAGTTCTCCTCTTTGAAGAGCCTAAGCCTCTCATTATGCATGGGAAAGTTGCTTTACTCAACACGGCCAGTCCGCCACCTCGACTAGTGCCGAACTAACAAACACAGGCAACCACCGGGTGGTCACTTAAAATAACTTAGTTTTTTAAAACATTGTTGTTCCCTTTTGAGTTGATTGAAATCTGAATTGAAAGAAAATGATAGCTGATAGAAGTCTTTTTCTAATAGGTTGTAAACACACTTAGCTGCTTACATTTGTATGACGTCCTGCACGGTACACCGATTTACCGGTATGTTTTTAAATATAGCAGCATAAAGGTTGTTTTTGGTGCAAGATATCTACGAATTAGTTTTCTAGATCCTTCCTTTTCCCTAAATCTTATTATTCATAGTTACAACGATACTGCAAGCATATATAGTCGGAGGAATAATCGCTTGCAAGGGGTTACGGTACGAACTGCAAATTTATTAGAGTTTATCAAAGCTTTTACTGCAATTCTATGCTCTAATTTGAACTTACTAGACCTTTAGCTGCAAGCGATTGGTCCACCCACTATGTCCTTCATATAGCCGCCCGCATCACTCATTATCACATGAAAAAAACTGCAGAAACTTTTTCCAAAATATATCAGCAGGTCCTCTTTTCGGCTGCCTTACACTCATGTGATTGCATTCTATGATGAATGATGGATCGCCAAGAATTTACGAATTGCTTCCCATGGCGGCGAAAACTCTTAAAAACAGCTATTTTGAGTAATTTTTCATTGTAAGCTGTTAAAAGTTTTATATTTCCCATACTCGCACATATCAGACAATAACTGTAGATTTCTGCGAGCCAGGCTTTTGACCATCATTCCGGAATCTTCTAGTCAGAATCAAGACTGGGAAACGGCCGGCCGGGCCGGCCCGTGAAATTTTCAGCCCTCATCAGAGACGGCTCCTTTGTAACTTTCAGTCTTCAGATGACGAAACCTTGGACATATACTTTATTCTACTAGTTTAATTAATTTGACTGTTGAAGTTCGTGAATCCGAAAATCAGCAGAGTAAACTTTTTAGCCGTCTTTCCAAGGATTTCTTTGTGGTACCTTAATTTTACTTAAGTCTGGAAACTAAGACTAAATTTGCTCGTTATCGATTGTAAAACACAGCGCGTAAACATTGTCATCTTCGAAGTCTTGGGCAATTTTGAAGGCGCCGTCCGAAATTCAATTCACTAAGCAGGCAACTTTGTCTGACTGAACTGAGCGTTAGACCTATGTGAGGGGCTTCTAAAAAGAGTCAGATTACAAAAAATAACTATGAATATCAGCTATTTTGTGTAAATGATAAGTATAATATAATTATAAGTCTTTACAAAAAAGACTGCAGTAATCGGTGCCGTTTAAGGTTTCAAAAATCAATCGGTTTGTGGCAAAAGTAAACTTTAGAAATATTATTGTACTTGTTTTCTTGAGTATCATGTCCAGAGTAGACAACTACGTAATTGCGCAAGCCTATGTCTACCACCGCGCTCTGAGGTCTTTTATTTGTAATAGACTATATAAGAATTAGCTTTCTTTTAAAGCAACAGTTCTCCTAAGTATACTTCGCTGTAATCGAAAACGATAGTCTGGATCAAGACCTAGGTTTCCAGCGTAGTATTCTGTGGCCGTAAAATAGAAACGCCCGTATGGGTAGTACTTTTGCAAAAGGACCATACAGTAATCTAACACCGCTTCTCTTCAGGATACTGTGTCGCAAACCTTATCTTGTTACAGATTATAACTAGTCTATTCCTCCTATGAACTTCAAATTAGGTTCAGATCACTAGTTTACTGGTACTAATGTAATAAATTTATTGGAATACTAGGTCTATAACAAACATAATTGTTGTTATATAAATTAACTACATTTTCTTCTTTGTAGGTATTAATTCCTTTTTTGCTTAGCGGCTCTCTTCGGCCTTGCTCATTAACTCAATTTACACGACGTCCTCAGGGGGGTTAGGACAAGGGCAAAACCACCGCCAACGACCAATGAAAATCACATTGAAACATTCAAGTTTCAGAAGTTTTTAGCTTTTTTGTTTTTTCAGTTTGGAGCATCTTTTATTTCATTCTAATATAGTGCATACCAAAACCTAGAGCGGAAGCGCCGGATGTAGGTTGATGCACGCCGCTGTGCAAATTCAGAGAAATTGGCAAAATGCCCAACATTTCCGGTCTTGGTTTTGGCATTCACGATACAATTGATTTCGAATTTTGGGTATATGAAGCCTGATTGCCAACAGTATCCTGGTATGCAACGGTGTTGTTTAAAATGAATATATTTTAGAAGAAAAGCATCCTGATCCACATATTATTCATCTATTCATGTATAACATCGCCTCTCTCCAGTGGCGGTAGTATAGAAATGCCCGGGTGGGTTCCCAGGCAGATTTTAGCCTGCCCGGGCAACACTTCTCAACTGCCTCTGGCAGCCACCCGGCCGTTTCTATATTACGGCCACTGAATACTGCTCTGGAAACCTAGATCTTTACTGAATTCGGAAACTCTGTGAAAGGCAGTTAATCTATAAATATAAACAGATTCAATAACAGTTTGTAATGTAATGTTATTGATATTATTCCTTCTCCATCACTTTTTATAGTTAAAAGCACATCAAAACAGAATTTATTCCAAACGTATTTATCTTCAGAAAACACAAAATAGTCTGTTACTCCCTGTCAACCTATCACTTTACAATTAAACATTCTAGAACTAAATGAAATTTAATTGTAAAATGAGAGCACAGTTCTTCAACACCACCGTCTCCGTTGGCGAGCCGTGCCTTCAATCCTTCATCTTTTCCCAGTCTATCCATATTTTGCGTCCCTTTTCTGTCGGATATCTTCTTCTTTTTCCAATTAATTTTAAACTTGTCAATACTTTCAAGTGTAGGAGTGTCTACTCTAGATGAGCCATAATACTCTATTGCTTATTCTAATTTATACTATATATGTATATTAAGTTTTATAGAAGAAGTTAGAGAAAATGAATATAAATATTATATTATAAAGTTGAATCCGCCATTCAATAGATATATCACGGCTGACCCGACCCGCCAATGAAAATTCGGAGAGTTGGTAGCTTTTTCTTCAAAAGTGCTTCATTTTACTCCAACAGCGCCTCTGTGCAGTTTACTTCGCTAGAAATCTACATCTAGATACAGTGGCCTTAGCATTTAAACGCTCGGTCAGCTTTTATCCTTCGCGCGTCACAATTCTCAACGGTTCGGGCAGC
>JAQGAV010004019.1:0-11163 GCA_034691345.1 Phasmarhabditis papillosa | reverse complement strand
TGCAGCCGCATGATGCGAATAGTAATCGTATTGCAAAAGGCAAATTAAATAATTAATGTTAGCAATATATTTGCAATTGAACAGAAGACGAATCATTACTTTAAGCTATTTAACAGATGTCTAAGTAACTACCTCCATAACCCGTAACTTTGGGCAATGAATTTTATACCACCATTATCTTTAGAGATTTTTTAAAAAGGCGTCATAGAAAAGATATATCTACGTTCCATTGCTAACTGATTGCAAAAATTCGGCCCATTAAATTGATTTCCTATTGCATACACGCTATCCAGTGATCAGGGAATAAACGAATCGTATCCGATCGCTAGATCTTGGCGGTAAGAGAAAATAATAATAAAGCTTACAACAATAAGTTCCAGACGAATTCGTCTTTGAACGAAGGATGGAGAAAGAATTGCCATCTCCCGAATTACCTTTAAAAAGATATATAACTAGGACTGAAACACTGTCATACCTCAAAAACAGCCATGCGAATATAAAGATTATCCTCTGACATTGGACCAATGAGAGATAACCAATTCTGATGAAGCATCGGCAGAAGAATATCGTCAAAGCTTCTTACGAAACGGAGACCTAAAAGATGAAAGAATATATGATAGAGAAGATAGTACAAACCGTATTTCATTATTTCTAAAACAACAATTTGCATGGGAGAATGATCGCAGAATGGACATGTATCAGTGAAGTGGAGTGTAAGTGGATACGGGTGCCTGAAACTACACAGTTGAACTGTCATCTCATAGTCTCATAGTCAGTAGTCAAGGAGGCAAAGTCATCTTAACGAACGATCGAGAAAGAATTGCCATCTCCCGAATTACCTTTAAAAAGATATATAACCAGGAATGAAACACTGTCACATCATAAGCAGCCAGGCGAAATACGAATGAAAAAAATGATTATAAACAAGGAAGGATTCATGCGAATATAATTCATTATGCGGAAAGAAAGAGAATAATGGCAAAATAATTACTTTTTGTCACATAACCAGGTCGTTTTTAGTTGAGGAAACCAGCTGAAACAATATTCAGGAGGGAGCATCATTAATATATGTTTGCGTGAACCCAAAATTTGTCCCAATGAAAAGACGTTACCATATAAGCAATGAAGTTAATGTAATTGCTTGGAGAAGAGCAGGGCTGTCAAAGTTGCGGGCCCGGGCCCGACTTTTTTTTGGGAAACATCAAAATCTGCGTGCAAATCATCGGAAAACTTTGCAAACATCGGCCCGGGCTTGAAATTTAAAATTTGACGGGCCGGCCCGGGCCGGCCCGAGGCACCTCTGGAGAAGAGCAATACTAGTTACTTTCGGTAACGTATCACGTGCCATTTGGGAGTTTTAGATTTGCGCAGAGTATCCGATGAACTCATGTTAACAGGTATAAAAACTGCGATTCTTCCGCGAGTGTAATGTTGCTATGCTTTCAAAGGGTTTTGAATGATTAGCCAAACTCATTACAGTTAATATTTCGAGAAGAGAAAACCCATTGGTAATAAAACTACTTCTCCCATTCGGTTGTTCCAAATGTGTACTTACAAATAGAATGTAGATCAATAAGTATATGATATCAACGCGCAAATAACCACGTGAATCACCTGGCGTCTCTTCGCATTTCGTAAAATGCTGCTTCCATGCGGAATAAAAAATAAGATAGAGAACAAATCGAACCTGGTAAACTCCATGCACTGGCTTAGAAGGAAAAAAAAGAAAGACTTAAGCAAAACAGCGATATTAGCAGTTTCACTAAACATAACCTGGTTTGTTTCATGTTTGGTGATACAAACGACATTGTGCTCACAACCAGGGAAATTGGAAATTGGACAGAACTACATAGAATTGACCACAAAAACAAAGTAAATGCAAAACTAGCGAAACACGTAAATCTAGCGTACCATACATGCATTGACTCATCATGTTGTATGAGGCACATGCGCGGTATTTAGTCCGCATCCGGGATATCCGCGTTTCTCCCAAAATTTTAATTTTACTTTTTAAATTTTTAATTACGCCAAGTTATATTTATTTTTTAAATATATTATTTAAACGTATGTTCTATGTAATACACAGCGCATTCTTTTGGTTAGCGTGTTCCGATTTCGACTTTTCTCTCAAAATTCCCTAGTATCTTTCAAATTTCGCAGACTATTTTTTCCGTGAAATGATCGCTAAAATTAATTTAGTTAAATGACGAACCTGTGTTAGTTTGGACATTGATACATTATTGGGCCTGGAGATGCGCACGAATTTTTGTTAGTATTGCCGCCACACTATCTGGATTGATAGGGACAGCGTTCCTACTCTCCTCCAGTAGCCTTCGCAGTGAGGACATCCACCTACACAGTCTGCTGTACGTGGCATTTATTTCCTAGAAAAAGATGGTTAAAATTTTTCAATTAAATTTTAACTTACAATGCAGGCGGACATTTCGAGGCGAACGGCCTCAATTAGGGCATCGAGGTGCTCCTCGTATTCCTCCCTTGCCATTCCATAACCCAATCGGGCAATGACATCATGGGCGATGTCCCCGGCTTGACGAGAGTGGGCCAGGCGGAGAAGCTCCCACCGCGGAATTCTTCTTCTCCGGCGACCGATTGTCACCGGGTCCCCGTTACCCCATGGAAAAGGCTGAGCAGGTGGAGGTGGTAGTGGACTTGGCGACCGGATTGGCGAGGGAGTGCGTGGCATCGGCGGTGGAGATGCAGATCGATTTGTCGATGCAGATGGAGGATCACTGGGAGGAGGGGAAAAACTTGGCGATCGGAAACGACGATTAGGTGATCGCACCGGAGAGGTCCAGACGATCTGCACGGGCGATGGGGTCCCCGCATCGACAGCATCGTCGTCGTCGTCGTCATCATCATCATCGTCTTCCGGCAACGGGATATCCATCCAATCGTCCTAAATTAGATATATAATGTAGGAATATTGTAGGAACGGAATCTATATAAAAGTACGCTAATACTTACCGTTTGCGTTCCTCTGTCCCGTAGTTCCTTAGCTTCTTTCTCCATTTCTTGTATCCTCCCTTCGAAGTAGACGATTTGACATCTGTTAGCTTGGGTTAGATGAAGCACCTGAATTGCCTCAAAAAGAGTAAATATTTCATAAGTTAAATTACCAGTGCTCGTGAACCAGCTAGCTGATCCATCACTTCTCTCATTTCTTCTCCTTTCTCTTCCAGCATCATCTTCACTTGGCGAACTTCTCTCGTCGACTTCTCTAATTGCTTATTTAACGATCGATTCTGCAAATAATGTTACTACTTTTCATCAATCTAACAGGATGAAAATAAGGAAGTATTATGATTACCTCATTCGAAGCGAAGACCAACTCAAATTCAACTAAAACGTACATTTAGCTTGAAATCCGTATACTCATTTTGAATTGCTGCAAAACGGTGAGATAATTCTTCGATTTGCTGATCCTTTGCGGCTACAAGATTTCTGAGGCCAGCAGACGAGGCAGCGAGTTCTCTTTTGGCAACTTCAAGATTAGTGAGCTGAATTGTTTCAAAATAAGAATATGTATTCTAACTTCAATTACCCTTTGTGCGGCTTCGTCGTGCTCCTTGTCCTCCTTCTGATGCTCACAGGACGTTCGAATTTGGTGTGGCAGCTGAGTACCAAAACACCACCTCTTGGCCTTGAGATACCATTGTTCAGACGGCTCGGCACAACGCCTCTTCATCTGTAAATAATAGATTAATGAGAGGAACTGCATTTATTCTGCTTACTCGTTCAATGACGGAATATTGGGCAATATTATTATTAGCGAAAATTTAATGTCTTCTGCTACTACTTTCGCGCTATTAGTTTCATAGCTTCATCTAATTTATTCATATTTATTCTTCACTATTTTATCTAATTTTTGTTATTCTCAATATATTTCCAGCTTTATTCAACTATTACTTGCAGGGAATAATCAGCGCCGACCAAGATGAATGAAGTTCAGAGGAGACGCATCAATCAGGTACTTATTATTCGCTAAATTAACTCTCTGATATTTAGGTGAAGCGGAATCCAGAAGGAATGTGTCGTGCTGCTGCTGAAACTCGTCCAAATGATGGTTAGTTTCATTTTACATCTATTCTATGTTTAGAAGACTATGTGCAGAATAGCATTTCGCCTATTTTATAGGAGAAACTAGTTTTTTAAGTGGAAGGGTTCACTTAAAGTCTCTGGGATGCATTAGTTTTCTAATGCTCGATAGAAATTGTGAAAAGATCATTCATAATGCCTAGATGTGAATGCTAATTCACATGATCCATAGTTGGGGTATAAGAGAACAAGTCATCGAATTCTCATTGTTGAAGGGGTAATGATTATTGTTAGACTACATGATACATAGCCTGCGTAAGGCTACTTGATTGATTGGAATTCCTAGTGGATTCTAGTGTCCATTATTTGCAAATGGAGGTGAATTTCTAGTGACATCTCCTATATTTTGCTCTCAAATTGCAAAACTTAACTACATATTTTTAAATATTGCAAACGCAGGAGAGCTAATTGTAACAGGGTTACTTGCGGACTGCCGAACTACATTTCCAAGAGCAGTTTTCTTTTAAATAACATATAAAGGGGCATTATATATTAAATATTTATTTATGTGCTTATTTTTCAGTCAGGATTCAGTTAGTGCCAATAAAAGTCTGATAAAATGAGATTAGCGCTTACCTTGGGCACAGCTAGTCTGGTCCACCATTTCTCGCCAACTTCTCCTTGAACATGGGGTGACATCACCGGGTGGAACAAGCCAATTACCGGAGGCCTAACCGGTCCCGGATCCGTCGTCGCGTTTCCACTGGCCTTAATTGAATATAATATAACATTAATGTTATTAAGTATACCTTTTTACCGCGACTTATAGTGGAGTTCCAGGAAGGGGTTCCCTGGCAACTACCACATGCGCCCTCCAATGGCTCAGGCACCACCTCCTAAATGAACAGAGTATTGTGATTATAAGGAAGAACTTACCAATGCTAGGTTGTCAGCACTGGAGGCCACAACTCTGGTGACCTGATACCTACGTCTTGCTTCTAACGCAGGTTCTCTTGAACCAGGTGGATTGTCGCCAGGAGGAGTAGTGGTAACTCCCGGCTCCAATACCACCTGTACCACTGCCTTAGGGAGAATGCCGACCGCCTGAAACAGACGTTAAACAAATATGGGATATATAATCTTACCTCAAAACATCTCCTTGGGAAATTGGCTGCCTTGTATTCAAGGGTAAGCTTGCAAGCCTGGGACGTCATGTTGTCTCTAAAACAACATGTATTTACTTATTTGCTTAAAAAATTGAAAATTATTATAATTTATATTTAAAAAAGTTACTATTGAAGTTAAAAATCGATTCTAAAGTCATCATTTTTGAAAATTTGACTCAAACATGCTCCTGCTAGATTGTGTTTGTGAATATTCAAGCGCAGTTGCATAATTGTGTGTTTTATTTGGTCATTTGTCTTCTCTTTATTTACTGTTATTTATATTTACATTATTTATACTATTTTCAGAGCCCCATCTTCATCGGAAGCCGCTTCCCCCCGTCCGTGTTCGGTTGCTGGTCAGCTGCGTATCCTGCTAGGTTTGTTTTTTTCCTTTCAGGTATTATTTTTATTATAAATTTTGCCCCTTTCTCGACCCCGTACTTAAATCTGGGGAACCCGATCCATTTCAATTTAGCTTATTGTTTTGCGTGGGCTAGGCAAATTGAAAAATCTTTATTTTTTGTTCTTGAATACTAATGAAAATTTCTCGGTCCCCAGTATCTTTGGTTTATCAGCCCATCTACCCTGAGTCGGATTGAAAGCGAGTTGTGCTCGGATGTTTAGTCGAGCACCCAGTCTTTTCCGGCTCAGGGTTGAGGGCCAGCAAAAATGATTATGTTTTTGATACGTGATTAACTATTTTGCGAAAAATTTGTTTAAGTTATTAATAAAATTATTCTTGTCACCTATCTATTTGCTTACTGTGAGTGTAATTGGGAGTTATGGCTGAAGAGTTTGAAAGTTATACATTGCCGGCTCAGAAGTTTCATAATATCTCTTGGAAATTGCTTCGTCGCTTCGTTGGGGCTTTGTTTGGCCAATATTTGTTGCTAGTCATGGTAATTATATTATTAGTGTTACAACTCTATAATTCTGATTTGCTATTTTTTTCTTGTTTGATATACATTTCTCTATTAATTCCTCGGTTTCATGTGTTTAGCTAGCTGAAGTTTGTTCGACCCAAAGTGGAAATAAGTGCTGTTTTATGAGATTCGAGCCAGTGGCAGTGTTACTTCGAAGAAGACACTTTGGGACAGCGTCTTGTAATCATTTGTTATATGTTCAATTCTCATGTGATGCTGTGCAATTTATAATATTTCGATGACTGACTGGAATGACGATGTCCTGCAATTCTACCAGATAGATAGCCTCGTCCGTATCATCCGATGGCATTTATAGGATTACATCATATCTTCTCTTCATTAGTATTATATTCTGCTTATCATGGGCTCTGCGATTGGAATCTTGGTTTAGCTCTTCGACACGTTTTGATTGATATCTTCCCGATTATATAGAAATTGCGTCTCGGTTTTTCTGTTGCAGTAGAATGACAAAGGATTTGTGCAGTTGAATTACATCGGTCTTGAATATACTACTTGATTGAATGGTAGAGTCGGTCTTCTTGTTGTGGTACTATTGACGTTTATTATATACGAGTTCCTCTCAAAATGTAGTTGACTTCCTTTATATGCATGTTATATTCATCTTGTCGCATATTGATACATACCAACTTAGGAAAAATGATAAGTTATGTTTGAAGGCTATGCATAGGGATCTCAGGAAACAAAAGTGTTGGTTTTCATAAAGTTGCCGGGTTACATTCAAAACAGTTATTATTTATATCGTTGAATCTGTTTTGTGCGTGTTCCTTGGTGCATTAATTACGAAATGCCGTTGACTCGCAACTGCTCGTTTTAATATTTAAATTTCAGAAGAATTTAACGCCGTTCCATTAACTATAAATGAAATAAGTAAACTTGGTTCATTTGTAACACGATTGAAACTCGCATATATTTCGAAGACTTCCAAAGGTTCACAAGGATTTATAACTATGGCCAGCAAATATTTTCGTATAAAGAACCAAATTTAGTTTCTATTGAGCATATAGCTGTTACAAGTAGTTTTCCTTCGATATAAAACGTAATTCCAACTTCATGTAGACATCGTGCGTCATTCCAAACATCATTGTGAGCATCACATCAATAACAAATGAAGACCACACGATCTCCCAAACACCAGTGAAATACATCGTATGCAAATGAATATATTCAAAGATAGCAAAACTATCTTCGAGGAGATCACACAACTCTATGAAACCATCCGCAGAATATGAATTTAAATTCACAGCCTACAAAACCAAAAAATAATTCAATTTCCACCAGTATCATGCAAAATTTCGTCCTTCCTTTTAGAACGACAACTCAGGGTTCGCAATTAATAGCACAGACAATGCACCAAAATATGTAGCAGACCCGGTCAGCAGACAATTTCATAGGTATTCGACAACTTCAGGAAAACGAAAAAAGAAAACCAGCACAGCTTAAACTCAAATAGGGCAAGTTGGTCAAAAAATGTAGTCTTTTATGAACTAAATGTTCTGAAATCATAGTCTTCTGCGTGTGTTGCGTAAATAAATCCTTTTTGAATCCTGCATACTGCGTGAATTTGTTTTCCATGAAAAACATAACCCAAAGATCCTCATTGAGGAAGTAAAATTCTGGTAACATTACCACCATAAATGACGTCAGATATAATTAAGGTTACGCAGAACTCAAGAGGCAAGATCAGTCATCCCTGAGCGGTCGTATTGAACAAACTTCTCTATTTTTTAAACACTATAAATTTATAATCACCTGCATTTCTGCAGTTTTATGTTTGGGTGCTAGATCTAAAACCCCTCGTTTGAATTGGCGCGCATCAACCTTAGTCAGGGCTGATCGTTGCAAGACCAAGTTGTTTGTTTAAAAACGATGGCGTCTCTCGACTTTGCTGTTTCGTCATTGTATTCACTTGCTTGAGTAGATTCTGGTGAAATGGCTTCTAACTAATAACATCTCTATTTATAAGACTTAACTAGGCTAATAAAATGTTATCTTTTAACGCAGCTCGGCCCCTTTTAACGCAGGAGGTATTAGCAGCTTCACAAAAACTCCGCCCCCGGAGCCGGCTAAAGCCCGGTAAAACTTAAACTTTTATCATTTTTCAGTCAGTTCGCCAGACGAAGTAGCCAGTATTATAGAAGAAGAAATTAATAGAAATAGACCACAGGAAGTGATAACAATAAGAACAACACAGACAAAAAGAAGAGTTACCGTAATCCAGACAGATGGTAAAATACAAACTTTTGTATAGAAAAAGAGGAACTGATGGAACAAATGAAAAGGATTTTAATTTTAATAATGTAAATAAATATTTGTAAAGTTGTATTTTATATATGTTTTTTGCTTATGTACCATTGAACTTCTGTTAAACTATTTTCTTAGTAAAGAAATGAAATATGTGAACATGAGTGAAACTGCCAGGGTGGTTCAGGATGGCAGTTGTCACCGTTAAGTCCTAATAGAAACAACAATTACACGCACGAGTTGTAGTTTAAACAAGTTTATTCTATTCCAATATATATTAGGAAATGTACAAATATAAATATAATATATAATAAGAGGACCAGACAAATATAAATAAGTACGGATGATCTCAACGTACGTCCTTGATCGTGCAAGTAAGAAGAGTGTCGATTGGCTGTCGTCCGTGCATTGGCTGTGATGACGTGGCAGGATGAGGCGCAGAATCTTCGTGGTAGGATGCAGCTGGTATGAGACATTCGCAAGGGAGCAGACTTCCATACGGCAGAGGAGTGGTACATTACTTTCCAAATATATACAAGAGAATTATCATATATAAACTATATGATATTAAATTATTCTTTGTTTAGTATTGTATAATTATATTGCTATTATATAATTAGGATTGTATCAAAGACGTAGCAGCTACCGCTGCTACAATCAGGTATACTATTTTGATGACAAAAAGGTTCCCAAACTGGCCAGAACCCGATGAAATACCGGATAAACCATGCCTCTCTCTGAATTATTTGAATTATAGCCTGTCGTAAGCGCCTAATAGTTGTTGAATTAGGCCTGTTTGGAAGGCCTAATGACGATTTTAAGTTAGAATATCACACAACCCAACAGCATAAGTCACCTTTGAAAATGAGTTAAAGTCTTTAGCCTAAATATTTATAAATATACTTATTTTTCTTAAAACAATAAAAATCTTTTATATATTCATTATCAACAAAAACATTAACTTTACTACAAATTATTTACAAATTCAAAAACGATATGTATTCGTTGCGAGATATAGGTTGTCATCTATAATATTAAATTCTCTTAAATTCAATTAAAAATACCCTTACAACCTAAGTCTCGCCACACTCTGTTATACCCTTAGACTGAACCGCGTTATGAAAGAAAGTGGGCGGAGCAAACCTGAAGAGAAAATAATCGATAAAATCAATAAATATGCAATTATTGATTGAATTGATTGGGATAATAATTTGTATATAAATTAGGAGGTGGAATAGGCTGCAAGTACGGATTCTTCTCATAACGATGCAAGTGCATAAAACGTTTGTCTGGCGTATTCTCCTAAATAAAAATACAATTACTATGACAAGATAGCGCAGTGGTTAGCAGCTCTGTTTATCAAGCAAAAGGTCAATGGTTCGAAACTGCTGACAAAGGTTATTTTTGCAAAACTCCGAAATTACGGAGTTTGTAGGCTGTTCGGGTGCAGCTACTGTGGATTTAAGATCTTTTTGAATACTCCCGGTCTATTATATAATAGCCTTTTATAATTTAACTTTAAATAATAATAAACTATTTTATATTATTATATTACCTGTATAATATTTCTAATTCTATGGGATAAAAATGAGAAATCGGGTCTTTCTGTTGGTTCAGAACACCAACAAGATTGCATTAGAAGAAAACTAAAATATAAATAAACAATAATAATATAGTCGGATTCAAAAGGTCGTGTAGGCTGCGTATTTCGTAATTTTAACACAGCTGGCGCGCGCGATATCAGCAGATTGCATACTTGGTTTCGCACTGCATTACTCGTCAGACAAAATATGGTAACACTCCTGCAACCCAATTTTTATTAACACGACCTTATTACTTTTGAATCCGACTATAGAAAGTGTTTGTTATAATTTGTATATTGTCAAATATCTCCATTGATAGGATGAATAATTAACAATACTTTAAAATATAGCTGCTTACTATAGTGAGCGACCGGCACCCACTAAAAAATTTATGCATTTTCTGATTAATTCCGGTTGATAAACTTTTGAATGGTACTATACTATATAGTTCCATTAAAGAATAATAATGGACTGTAAGAATTCTTGTTTTGTATGAGCATTTTCTGCGAACAAAGCCTTCTCATCGTATAACTTGCACTGCGATGAATGCGCGTGGAATTTGCCGGCAGGCTTGGGGGTTAAAAATTCAATAAATACGCAAGTAACACTCCATTATTACTTGAATCATACAATATTTATATATAATATATCTATAATAAACTCACATATTATCTGGACAGAATATTGGTTGTGGAAGTCTTAAACCATCTTCTAGATAGTATTTTATCCTATTATTGGAAATGTCTCCATAAGGGGCGGAGCCTCTTGTAAGTAATTCCCAAAGAAGAACACCGAAAGACCACTAAAATAGATTAGGGTAGAATATGAATAATAACGATTAATGTTATAATACTTATATTATTAAGCTACATATATTTAAAACTCTACTTATATTATAAATATATTGTTTATAGTCTCTATGAAGAGATATGTTTCCAGAAAAGACTCCTGTCTAGCAGCGGTGTTAAATAAATATAAATGGAAGTCTCTTGATTTGGAGCCTATATATAAATAAATATATATATATATATATATATATATATCATACATATATTATATATATATATATATATATAATATATGTATGATAATATATGAGTAATGTTATTTCGAAACAAAATTCTAAATCTTTTTGGAACCTTGTTAGAGAAAAAACAGGTAGAGAACCTATTC
>JAQGAV010004018.1:0-11163 GCA_034691345.1 Phasmarhabditis papillosa | reverse complement strand
TTTGCAATCTGCTGATACCGCGCGCGTAGAATGCCAGCAGGCGCAGTGTTAAAAATAACGAAATACGCAGCATACACAGTCTCATTACTTTTGAATCTGACTATATATAGTCTGTATTTTCCTGCGCAGAATCGTAAAAAAAAAATGGATACTCGGTGGATCGGGAGCCTTTTTTTTGAGAAATATAGTTCATACTAAACACCGTTGTTGCCTAGGATAGTGCGCAGGAAACCTATGGCCGTAGTATATAAACGCCTGGGTCGGTGCCCGGCAGTTTATGGCTGCCGAACAGTTGAGAAATGCTGCCCGGGCAGGCTAAAAACTGCCCGGGCGTTTCTGTACTGTGGCTACCAACTCTTGATATTCTTGATATGGCATATTTCGATAGGGCGAATGAAAATCACAAAATAGTTATTGCATAATGCGTATAAAACGAGGAAATGGTGTTACATAAAAATGAAATATTTACCAATATATCTAACATAAATGTTCAAAATTCTACCATAATAGATTCAGTCACTAGTATTTTGTTTTATATTGTTATTAAAACTATACCAAAATGAAGATTAAGGAAACGCTTATAAAATCAAAGGCAGCAAAAGCCTAAAGTTATGCGAAATATTTTGAAGAACATAATAATAAAACAAATTTAAGGAAAAATTCGATACCGTCGTGAGTTCTATAATCTTCTATAGTCTATAACAAACAAAATATCTCAGTGCGCGATGGTATCCGCAATTGCGTATTTGTCTTTTTCTGGACATGATACAAAGTAAAACTAGTAAAACAATATTTTTCTGACTACAAACAACAAATTGCGCATCGAACCATATAATGGAAGTTTAATTTTGCCACAGAATGAGCGATTTTTGAAACCTTACACAACACCGCTCACTGCAGTCTTTTTTTTGTTATGGAGACTATATATAAGTTTATAAAGTTAGCTTTATGTACAATGTATAGAGAAAATGATCATTTCTACAAGTTCTATGTAAGAATGAATAAACTTTCATTTTTTCCAAAAATTCCTTTGATTTTCAAACTTTTTGTTTATTTTTGCGTCGTTTTGGCATATTGTTCGCCGGGTCGGCCGTCGCAGACGGGTCAATTGTGGCGTTAGAATAAATATTTGCCCAGGCAAAGTGCCGATATATGGCAAGCAAATTCTGAAATAAACTTGCTAAAGTTTAGAAAATATTCTCGAGTCGGCGTCGCGGTTCCGCGTATATGTTTTTTAAAATTTTGCAACTCTTTAGTGAGTCTTTTGAAAAAGAGCAGATTTTGTGAATGGAGCACGATTGAAAAACAAGGCCGAAGCGAAGGTCATACTGGAGAATTCGAGGATGAAAATAAGAAAGGTCTACTTCAAGACCAAGACAAACAGGGTGGTAAAGAGATAGTTACCGGCCCGGCCTGAAATTTTGAAACCCAGGCCGGGCCGGGCCGATTTGTATACGAGCGTTTTTACTTCCAAAGTGAAACGATAAAAATGGCCGCGATAGGGCCGCTTAGACACCCAGAAGCCTAATGGCTGATTCAGGCTTAGTATATTGTTTACTAGGAAGCTAACTATATGCAAAAGTAAAGTATTTCATCCAGGATTTAAAGTCAGAAAAAGTGTAAATATGTGGAGTGGCGCTCGAATGCTAACTTTTTGGAGCCAAATGTCACTAAACCTTATAAAAGTGCAATAAATAGCAAAAGAATATTCAATGACCAACACATAGATTATATATCACTTGATATAGAATACAAAATACAAATGTTTGTTTTCATAAAATTAGTCAGTGAGAAAATATACTTAATTGCATCAATGGTTAACGAATGCAAGAACAATTGGCAATATTTTGAAAAATAACAAGTTCAATAAGGTACTTTAGCCTAGTGCTCCGAGCAGGGGATTCTGAATCCGTGAGGCGCTGTGGGTTCGATTTTGGAGCTTTCCATTTATTTAAGTTCAAAAGCAGCAAAATTTCTCGCTATTTAAGCTAAAAACTGCCAAAACCAGCCGTATAAGTGGGCGAAGTTTAGTCAGATAACGTAATAAATAAATAGAGTTCGTATATTAAAATTGTTAGTTTATTGAATAAATAATATTAAAGAAAAAGCTTCCGATCGACGACTGAATGTTAGAAGGGAGATTCTAGAATGAATGGATGAAACCCTGCGCCGAAGGAATATACACTATCGTCTATCTCAAGACCTAGGTTTCCAGCGCGGTATCACGAGCGGGGCGCAGTGTTATAAAAAATTAATGTAAAATCGGTCGTGGTGGGTTTTCTTCAAAAGTACATTCATTTTTTTATAACACTGCTCCCAGCTCGTGATACCGCGCTGGAAACCTAGGTCTTGAGATGAACTATATTATTGAGAGGAATGACAAGAGAAAATAAAAAATGCATGATATTAATAACTCTTCTATTTAGTTATATATTATTTAGTCTATAACATAATGATATTCCTTTATATTAGACGTCTTTCTTTGGATGTTAATGTTTTAATTAAAAGATGCAAAGAAGGTCTAGCGCAGACTAAGATGACCCAAAAGGGGCCACCTACGACTTTTACAGATTTTGCCAAAGTTGGATCTTGCTAAATCGGGACGATCCCCAATTTGGGACCCGGCACGCCCACAGAAAGTAAGAAATTATCATAAATGTAAAAATTATAATTACATAATTACAAAATTAGCATTTAAATGGATATATATAATATAAGGTGAAAGGTTACTGCAAGCTCATTAAAGGGTATATTCAATAGTGGAACTTATGCTGTATTAGATTATATTGAATTAAATTTAAAATAAGGTTCTTTAGACAGATTATAGAAGAGAAGAAAAGGCTCCAAGGAAGGTATCATGCTCAATTGGCTGATAATAATAATAATAATATGTTTATTGTTCCGAAAGTACAATTAAATGAAAAGTATGATCACAGTATTACTATTGCTTTAATCTTTGTACTTATACTTTCGGGGAGGAATGTGGCCATTGCTGGAATTGCTATTGCATAATGATCTTAGAAAAGATGCCGAAAGTTCTGGATAAATTGGTTTGAAATGGATGACTCTAGCACGAAACAATCCAAAGAAATAGAAGAAATTAGCTAATTCAGCGTGATATAAATCTTCCTGTGATCTCACGATTCTGAA
Source organism: Phasmarhabditis papillosa (assembly GCA_034691345.1). NCBI lineage: Eukaryota > Metazoa > Nematoda > Chromadorea > Rhabditida > Rhabditidae > Pellioditis > Pellioditis papillosa. Next base: position 8,013 of record JAQGAV010004018.1, on the reverse strand, counting down.
TAAAATTTTGATTTGATTTGAATATAAAAGATGAAAACCTCAGAAAATTGAACATTCAGTAGAAAAATACTATTGTACATGCTTCTAAACAATAATAAAACACTTTAAAGTCGAAAAGTCACGATTTTATCTTGCTTTCACTGAAATTCGTCTACATTAGCATGTGTTTTTTATTTGAGTTAGAGTGGCGGAAATCTTGGCTTGGCGGCGATAAAAATGATTGAAATGGCGGTGTGCGGCGAGTGATTTGCGAGTTGATCCAATGAATCCAACCAGAGTGTAAAGTAATAAAGGAAAAATAGGAACGAAACATGTGGAAACGACCAGCTGGAGCAAGAAATCGAGGAATTATAGCGAAGGAAGTTAGTCAGATGGCATGGATTCTGGAGAAGTGAATAGGCAAATTCAGAAGTTAAGAAGCGGCGTTAAATATTAAAAAGCTAATTTTGCAGCACTCTTCCTATAAAGAAATGCGCAACTTTCCTATAAAAATAAGTAGAAGATACGGCCGATTTGGTTTAAGCGTTCAAGTGAAAAATGAAATTTACGCAAAAATGAGAATACAGTCCTTTAACCTCATTATCTTTGTAGGAGGGCCGTGTGGTAGCGACAACCTGGCCTGTGGCCGTAGTAGAGAAAGGCTCGGGCAGCTAAAACTGCCACCCACCATGGTGTTTCGATACTACGCTCACAGGACTTCAGCATGTTTGACCAGGTGACCTTTAAAAGACGTTGCTGGTTGCCAGGCCTTATTATGATAGTAATGAAACTGAGCTTTGCTTAACAAATGGTTATCCACCCTATTCTTTTGCTTTTCCCTTCAGTACCTTTTGATTGTTGTCGAAGTTTCATATTTTCGCTATTTTCATTTATTTTCATAGGTGGTTTTAGCACATTAAATGCCGCGTAATTATCGAACATTAAATTATTTTTCGCCGATAGTTTTAAATGAGAAAAAAGCCACAATAATAGTTGAGATGGAAACCGAGATATAAAAAATTGGTGATCTAATCCAACAAAACTTGTTTTTGTACACTGAGAGCATTAGATTGAATTACATTTTAATATAAAACAAAAAAAATGAGACCGGCGCAGCCCTAGCGCTGATGCGCAAGATCTTTTCCTAAGCACATCATGTATTTTCGCAAGTTACAAAAGTCAGCTCTGAAATTTCCAGAGTTCAACAAAAAAAAAATGAATATCGCCGATGTCTGGAAATAAAAAGGTCGTATTTAACTGAATTCTGGGCTGACAGACCGTCTGTTCAAATAAAGCTAAATAATGAGAAAAGTTGTGGATTTAGAAAGACTGCAATTGCACTAGAATGCAGTGTATCTTTTAGTTTTTAGTTGATGTCGGAGAACGGAAACTGCGATTAGTTAAATATATAATAAGCAAGTTAAGCATATTATGAAAAGGAAGCGTTCTATCAGTACGAATTTTGTATAGTCCATAACAAAAAGAAGACTGCAAAAAAAGACAAATACGCAATTGCGGAAGCCTAGGTATACCACTGCGCCCTGCGGTCTTTTGTTTGTTATAGATTATATCTTATTTAAAATTTTGGAAGTAATCAATGCTTGAAATTATGAGATGACAGATGTTTTTAGCAAATTTATGAGACTGAGGAGCTTTAGAAAGCAGTAACTTTATAGCAAAACAACTATGGGGCGGAGGATTCGAATCATCGACCTCTAGCTTATGAGACGATGCTTCTAACCACTCGGCCACAACGTTCAATGTGTTACAAAGTTGAATTATAATATCATAACTTTGGGCATAAATATGTCTCCGAACATGCATTTAACACGTTACAACCTTTCTATTTATTAAACAGCTGCACATATTAAAAACTTTCGCTATAAAACTAATAATGCGTGTGCTTTAGCCTAGTGGTTAGATCAGTGGTCTCTGAATCCGCGAGGATCTGAGGTCGTGGGTTCGACTGCGCGTAGCTGCAGAAGGCTTACGAAACCAGCAGCTTATTTATCCTATGTTTCGTGCCCCTGAAGAATAAAAGTCAGAAAGGAGTCGACTCTGTTCAGAAGATTCCGGAATTAATGGCCGAAGCCCTGCCTCGAAAAATCTACTGTTATTGTGATACGAGCGATACAGGAAAAGAAACATTTTTTAAACATTTTTAAAACAAGTTAATATAAAGAAAAAAACTAAACATCTTTTAAAGACCTTTAAACATTCTCGGTCGGCTTTTGGCCAAAGCCGTTTCGGGTTCGTAAATCACCTAAAAGCACACATAAAATGACACTTTTAAGAAAGAACTCAGAGAAAAGAAAAGTAACAGAAAAAAGAATTTAACTATAGTTTTTAAGATGTTGTGTCGCACAATGTTATGATATTGTAATTCAAGTTTGTAGCAAAATGGACGTTGTGGCCGAGTGGTTAGAAGCATTGCTTAATAAGCTAGAGGTCAATGGTTCGAATCCTCCCGAGGACAGGATCCTACGCACCATAGTTTTTTGCTATGAAGTTACTGCTTTTTCAACAGTAAATTTATGGGACCAAGTTCAAATTTGTTTATCGGGTTTTCAAGGGTGAACATGATCTAGTATAAGAAGTAGTTATATAACTTTATATAACTTCATGATGAAATCCATTGCAAAGAACAAACCAGAGTGAGTCAAAGGATCTGTCAATATGTCAAACGTTTATAGTCTATATCAATAGCAAGATTTCCAGCGCGGTATCCTGGAGAGAGGCGGTGTTATATTAAAATGAAATTGATTTTAAAGGAAAGGCTCTTAATCCACCGAGTTTTCATTCATTTTTATATAACACCGTTGCTCCGCAGGACACTACTCTTGATCCATTGTAAACACCAACCTAGCCAGGGCTATTAAACGGGCCGACCCGGCCTGGGTTCCAAGTCGGAAAAGCCGGGCCGGTTTAACAGCTCTGAACCTAGCCACGCTGTGCTAAAGATTATCCCTTAGAAATACCTCCTTTTTAAAATCTGCTTAAAATAATCCTAATCTGACTATAAAAACAAAAATATTCCTCTATTACTCTTATTTTGGCTAGAAAAGTTCTCGGCTGTGCATAATTCTCGCAAAATTACTTTATTTTCTCTTTTCGGCTTTTAAATTAGTTTAATTAGCATAATTGCTGTGGAATGAGTCGACTTTATGTCACTCAAAAGAGAAAAGTAGGCCGTGAAGGCACAATTTGAACCAAAGGGGCACATTATGGACTTGTATAGGGTAGATGCTTTAGCATAGTGGTTAGAGCAGCGGTCTCTGAATCTGAGAGGATCTGAGGCTGAGGGTTCGACTCCGCGTAGCTGCAGAAGGCTTGGGAAACCAGCAGCTTATTTATACCATGTTGCACTGAATGTTTGAAAGGAGCCGCCTCTGCTCAGAAGATTCCGGAATCCGGAAGATAATAATAATAATGGAGTGTAAAGATTTGGAGAGCGGTATAAACTCCCTATGATCATGTATTAAACAGCTTACCGTTCATAGAAAGTAATTTATCTGCTTCGCATTTTGGAAGTTGCTGATATTTTGTTTTTAGAACTTTCATTTGCCTACGCTTATCAAATTTAATTCCTTAAACTTTTGTGTTTAAAACAGCGATGTGCGGAACTCCATTTTTCAAAAAGTGCGGAACGCAGAATTTTCAGGTCAATTATCAATATAAATTGAATTCATGGCTTTCTAAAGCTTTTTATAATACTAGAATCAAACATTTACAGAGTGGTGTGAGGCATAAACAACAAATTTGAATACGGTTATTGAACTGTTATACATTGCGGAACTTTTGCGGAACGTTTGCGGAACTTTTACGGAACGTTCTCCAAAACATGCGGAACGCTGAATGCGGAACTTTCAAAAAATTCTGCGGAACGCGGATGCGGAATGCGGAATTCCGCACATCGCTGGTTCAAACTGAATCAAACCTATTTCCACAAAAAGATAACATAAAATCTGTATCCTGCGCTAGGTTTACAGCGCAGTATGCTGAGGAGCAGCGGTGTCATAACACGGCATCTCTACAGATACAGAGCTCCCCGTAGCTACAAAAGGCTTGGAAAACCAGCAGCTTATTTATACCATGTTTCGTGCCCCTTAAGACTGAATGTTGGAAAGGAGCCGTCTCTGCTCAGAAGATTCCGGAATGAATGGCCGAAACCCCTGCGCCGAAGAAATATACTATAGTTTATCGCAAGACCTTGGTTTCCGGAGTGGTATCACGAGCGGGGCGCAGTGTTATAAAAATGAACGTAAAATCGGTCGACGTGGTGGGTTTTCTCAAAAGTATATTCATTATTTATGCACCCCGCTCGTGATACCGCGCTGGAAATCTACTATTGTATCTACTATTATTGTGTGAAACGAGTGATATAGAAAGTATATTGGTTTTTACTTTTAAATAACTTTTACAGAGCTGAAAACATAGCTCTTGATACTGACAAAACTCAAAAACTATAGTCAAAACCTTCAAACTAGGTCTATTTTGTGCAAAATTGCTTTCGTTACCTAAAAATAGTTAAATGTTCTATTTGTTATTGTGTTTACGTCAAGCTAATTGTAAGCATAAATATTTCACAAAATTGAGCTAAAAAGTGTTGGCAAAATATATAAATTAAAAAGTTAGTGGGGAGTCAGTTAGGGCGGAATAAAACACAACGATATTACATAATTACGGGACATAAAAGTAGAATATGAGATTAGTTTCTTTAGCTTAAGCGATATTTATAAAGAGATCAAGAAGCATGTAAGCAGGAGGGAACGTTGGAAAGAAATGTCCGAGTAAATCATTTTTGAAGAAGCTTTTGTTATATAGAGAACCAGGATTTGTAAGTTAAGTGTTAACTTATTCTTGCTAGCTGAATTAAGTATAATAAGCATTACGAGCTCGGTGTATCATCCTGGAAATTAGAATGAATGTATTTTGAAGAAAATGCTTCCAATCCACCGATGTTCCATTCTTTTTTATATAACACCGCTGCTCCCCAGGGTTCAACGCTGGAAACCTAGACCCTTTTTAAAGGATTCAGAACGCATCAATTACAGAAAATAGAATCCTTAACGTTGGTCATCTAATGCTTTGTTTGAATGAATTTCAAGTTTATTATACTTTATATATATTGTTTATTGTATACTATTTGCAATACAAATTCGTAACTTATTAAATTATTCTAAGAAAACAATAAATTATTTTGAACATGGTTAAACTAAGCCTAGTATAGTCAACATAAATCGCAAACCCCGTATAGTGAGAATCGACCTAAATATCGAAAGTTGTTGGTCGGACCTTAGCTTAACAAAAGTAAGATGCAGAGCTGGTTATCCGGCCCGGCCCGGCTTGAAATTTTGGAGGGCAGGTCGGGCCGGGCCGGCTGGATAACCAGCTTTGGTAAGATGTAATAAGGAAACTAAAAATAAAACCTATTTTTAATTCCAAATTTAAAATGATAAAAAGGTACGTTTCGCAAGAGGATGGGCGCTAGTTTTGGCGCTCCCTTCTAAGTATAGAAGCGCGCCCCATTTCACCCTCCCGTTTTCAAATAAATCGCATTAGACCTTTAAGCGGAAACCGATTTTTGATGATTTTTTGCGGTCGCGCAAAACTTTAGAGGCGCGAGGTTAAAAGATTCAAATTCCATGAAAAATCAAAGATCAACTACCAAATATGGTGAAATGGCACGTAACCAGTGCAAATAATAAATATATAAGATATTGAGTGTCTGAGTTTATTTAAGTATAAAAGTAATGGTTCAGTGGCTGAATTTAATTTAATTTAAATATTAATTTAAGGTAAGTAAACTAAGTTGTGAAGCTTAGAAACTATAATTTCGGAGTTGAGCTATGAAACGTGCTATAGGCATTAAAATGTAAAGAAACGGTTCTTTTAAGGTGAATGGTTCTCGAAATTTAGTGAAATCAGTCTTGAGTGTAGTTGATATGTTGTTTCGTGAACCTTAAGACAAAATGATAGAAAGAAGCCGTCTTTCCTCAGAAGATTCCGGAATGAACGGCTCCATGCACCGAAGAAATCTACTATTATTGTGATAAGAATGATAAAGGAAACAAGATAGTTTAATAGTTTAGAACACTCTAGCTTTTGATTCTACCAAGCAGAGAAGATTATCGATAGCTTGCAGTTAACACAAGAGTTACCGGCCAAATATTTTGAAACCCAGGCCGGGACGGGCCGGGCTGGCCGGATAATCACCTCTGATTAACAATACTTCGGCTTTCACGATTTTCCGAATTTTCCGAAAAACTACAAACACAATTGTTCAACTTTCGACCCAGCTGCAATGCCTTCAAATTGAACTTTTCAATTTCTGATCTTAAATATTTGAAAACTTAAGGTGAAAATGGAACGTTCCATTGCGTATGAAATTGCGTACTTTCGAAATTTCTAGCTGGTGCAGCATTTCTTTGCAGTAGACTGCGCAAACACAATGACTATACTTAAGTAGTATTTATTAATATTAAGAATTTAGCAAAAAGAAGGGGGGGGGCAATATAAGGTTTTTAGGTTTAGGAGTTCTTTTGGAGTAGGATTATGTATGAAAAAAAAGAAACAAAATTTATTGCTAGAGCTTATCTATAGTCCATCTCAAGACCTAGCCTTCGGCGCGGATTAGATATAGTATTATTTAACAGTTCAAAAATGGATTTTGTCACACTTTGTCTTTCTAAGATTAGAAGAATCAACAAAATTTATGGTAGCTTGCGAACCATCGAGATTATTCAAGAGACAAGTATGTTAGACAATTATATTCAACATATTATTCAAATATATTGAAACGTTCATAACATTAAACAGGTATCGGTGATCGTTCTGCAGTAGACTTACAACTAATATTTCCCCATGAAAAGTTATAAAAGAAAAGAAAGCACTCTGTGCAACTGCAGTAGCTTCTATAGTCTGTCTTCAAACCTACGGTCCGCGCGCGGTTGCAGAGATGGGCAGCGGGCGCGTAATTTAATTAATTAATTAAATTAAAATGTAAAACGATTGTTATCTTTAAGAACGCACATCAGTCCTCAATGATCAATTAATTTAATTTACGTGCCCGCTGTCCATCTCTGCAACCGCGCGCGGACCGTAGGTTTGAAGACCGACTATATCTTTTTCCAGCTTCTTACCTTTTTCATTAGGTGAATGTCTCATAACAGGACTATGGGAATTCGCATGGTCGTTTCTTCTTTCCATCTAAAAATAAAACTTTATTTTAAAAATCAGCTCTAATTCGATTATTTCACTACGCGCCACGGTAAACATTCTCTTCGCTCGAATCAGAGGTCCACGTCAGCCTTTTGAAAGAAAGTTTGAAGTTATCACGTGCAACTTGTAGTTTCGCAATATTATTAAAGTTTTTAGGGAAATTGGGATAAAGAGGCCGACAATTGAGCACGGTTCTATAGTATATATCAGCGCAGTATACTGGCGAGCAGTGGTGTTATAATCTATCTTAAGACCTAGGTTTCCAGCGCGGTATAACGAGCGGGGCGGAGTGTTATATATTATAAATGTAAAATCTGTCGACATGGTGCGTTTTCTCAAAAATTACATTCATTTTTTATAACACAACGCCTCGCTCGTGATACCGCGCTGGCATCTTACGTCTTGAGATAGACTATATATAAAAGTGAAGCTTACAACGGAAAGTAGTAAACTGATATGTTATACTACGATCCGACAAGTTCATACGTTGTTAATGATAGATGAATCTATTTATTTGTTACTCTCAATAAAATGAAATGCTGGATTTAGTTTCGAAACTTCACATTGATTTAGGTAATTGTAAGGTTTTCGAATATAACAACCCGGCTCTAATACCCTGACTTCTCAACGGACCGGGCCCAAAATATTCTCCGAAATTGACCTCCGGCCAGTACTAAGTTTCAGTTGTCTGTCTCATCTATGCCACTTTTTCAATTAATTATTACTTTTATATCATTTTTTTTTTCAAAAATGCTGCTTCTTCACTAATTTGTGTTTTAATGATTATCTCGAATAAGCATAAAAAACAAACAA
>JAQGAV010004017.1:0-11171 GCA_034691345.1 Phasmarhabditis papillosa | reverse complement strand
AATCTCATCTCTCTTTTCTTCTAAAATAGACTTTTCTCTAGAAAACTAGAGGTTTTCGCTATAAGTTTCGTGTATATATTTGTATATGTAATGTATGTATTTGTAATTTCTCTTTCGAATTCATTCTAATTCGAATAATTTAGATATTTGTTTTTCAATTGGAGGTCTGTTATGGCTGAAACAACGGCTAAAGTTCCTCCAGAACACTAAAGAAAGTGAACTATCAGCAAAAGTGATACAAATGATCTAGCGTTCGAACAATAAATATTCTATTCTATTCTAAAAAAATGTGATCTTTTCGTGTTTTTTCTTGAAATTGATGTTAACAAAGATCATGGCGGGTCTTTTTGAGTCACAGAATTGTCATTTCGGGTCATAATGGGGACATGATTGGTGCCGATGGTTAGCAAGCTGGTGTTTAAGCCTGCGGCGCCAGCTAGTTGGGGGCTCTTTTCATGTTTTTTTTTAAATTAAAGCCTTAAAACCTGTGTGTAAGACGTGTCACTCTATATTATGCGCCAAGGCTCAAAAGTTCTTATCCAGAAACGAGAAAAATCTGCTTCACAAGAGAGGATGCATTCGAAATCTAGAGAACTTGATGTATATCAGTGGTGTGCGGGATCGCATTTCGAAAAAGGCGGGATATGGGAACGGGATTCGGGATTGTAAAAAAAATTCCAGGGATTCGGGAGGGTTGGATTTAGGCCAAAAAAGCCCGGGTTCCAGGATTCGGGAGGGATTCGGGAGTGATCCCGAAATCACTGATGTATATGATCGACTACTGAAAAAGATCTCTGCTAAAATTATGCTTATAGGACCAAATATCCAGTAACTTTACTTATTACGAACGAAACAAGTTCAATTAGGCCCTCCGGCCTTCTGACCTCACTTTCCCATTCATTATTACTTCTTTTATTTGCTTTGCTTTTTTGGGCTAGCAACCAAATCCTAAATGTTGCACATGAATCATGTAATGTAGGCAGGAAATTTGATGCCAACGGGAATCGAAAAAAAAATTCGGGAATTCTGAAGTAGCACGTCCCAGTCTTAGAAGTATTGAACATTTTAGTTACTCAATATAGTCAGATACACAAGTAATGAGGCTGTTATTTTAACACTGCGCCTGCTAGCATTCTACGCGCGCGAAATCAGTAGATTGCAAAATTGTTTTCGTACTGCCTTACTCAGACAAAATATTGCAACACTACTGCAAACCCAATGTTATTAATACGGCTGTATTACTTTTGAATTCGACTATCTTCAACTTGGTAAACTTTCCATCGATAAATAAATTTGAAAAATATAAGTCGAAAAAATGCAGACCTAAACTTCCAAAATTAGTATATGAATACGAAAAAAAGGCCTAGAACGGAACAGTTTAGCTAACCAGAATGTTAGAGATGTAAACTATTTAATCATTAAGAAATATAATAAAGTATAAGGGAATTTCTAGAAAACATGCTTTTAATTAAATGTATGACTTCCATAGATATTGAAAATAAGCTTAAAACGGAGAATATCGAGAATAATCCAAATCTCAAGAATGTAAATGTATTAGAATACATGAGTTTGGAGTTGTCAAAGAGAATTTAGGAACTTATATAATAAAAACTAGTAGTATATTAAAGATGTAAATATAGTCTCTACCAATAGCTAGCTTTTCAGCGCAGTATAGTCTGATTCAAGATGAATAATGGAGTGTTACTTGCGTATTTTAAGGAAATTTTGCGTATATTTTATGTTTTCGAATACTTTCAGAGCCATTTTCAATGGGGTTCTTTTTAACACTCCATTATTACTCTCGAATCAGACTATATCTTGGGGCGTAGAGGTGTTACTTAAAAGAGTAGGAAAAATGTGTGGATTTCTTCAGAAGTAAACAAAAACTTGCTACTAATACAGAAGAACCTATACAATTTCTTTCAAAACTTTTATTATTTTAAACATCTTGGAGCATCTTCCAACATGTATCAGACGGCTTCAAAGTGGTTTTGAATTTCTCATTTTTGGCGCGTAAATTTAGAAGAATCGGGGTGTGAGAGAAGCCCCAACACTAAGCACACAAAATAAATGAATTTCTGTTTCAGCCAGCAGGCCAAACGCCAAATTTGGGGTTAAGAGATTTGAAATTTCAAAAACGTATTTTCGGAGACTGCGATTATAGTGAACTCTTAATTATCAAAAAAATTTTTTGAATGTTTAAAAGTGGGTAAATGTTGCTTAGCAAAGCTGAAACAAAGAAGAAATGTTTATTTGCTGCATTCTATAATTCGGCTCCACAAGTGCACTGCGTGTGCATCTGTTTTCTTTCAATATGCTAATCAAGCAGCACTTCAGATTGAGCCCGAATGACCTGCAAAAAAAATGAAAACTGGTTTTTAAACTCACACTTTCCTTATAAATCTTTGCAAAAAAGCAAAACAGTTGCATCGGCCGGGAATCGAGCCCGGGCCGCCCGCGTGGCAGGCGAGCATTCTACCACTGAACCACCGATGCTTACTCGATAAAGTTAAACTATTTGTGTAGTGTTAGTCACTGGTGTCATAAGATAGTAGTTAATCTTGTCTAACAAGTTCGAATCCCTTTTCTATTTAACTTGGTTGGAGACATCTAATGATGTGTAATGCGCTCTATTATAACATTAAATCGCAGCGGGTCAGAGATGGCCACCCGCAAACCAAAATCACATTAGTAAGTAGTACACTCGGGGTATATTGCGGAAAATATAGTAGTAGCTAACTATAAGCGGTCCAGACAGTTTCGTGATTATAGTATTGAACCTAAAAATAAGAAATATGTATTGTAGGTAACTATACTTTAGATTATATCGCAAACTTAGAAAACAAAGAAGGTTGCTGATAATTTAATGAATAAAAAAAGTTTAAAAGTTTGTTGATTCATTTGTACGAAACACGAGATCAAAGATTTTTGGAGCGAAGAAATGGGACCTCATAGCACAGCACCCAGGGAGTGGAGGCGGCGAATCAGACCAAATTTGCAAGAATTCTTTCTTCGGGTGGATTCGAACCATCGACCTCTAGCTCTCTTCTCTTCTTAATATGTTCTCAAGATTCAACGTCGGTAAAAAGTTGTGTGGAAATTTGGATAATGTTGAAACCGTTAAGTCGTGATCATTTTCCAAGGACTCCTTCTGAAGATATATGTTATCCAAGGAATCTCTATTTTATAAAAACCTCGCTCAACTAGGAAGTATTTATGCACTTCTGTTTCTCACGCTAAACTATAAATTCGCATAATTTGCAATTTCCGTTGGAGGTCGCATAATCTGCAAAGAGTTTTAATGAATAAGACATTAAATGGGCGACTACTGCTGGTTATAATCCTTGGTTTATTTGGATCTATAACCCTTGTAGCATACACTTTTGGCTTTTATAATGTTCAAACACTGATGGAAGTAAAACATAATTTAGATAGGATAATTTAATTATATAGAATAGAATAGAATATTTATTGTTCGAACGCTAGATTATTTGTATCACTTTTGCGGATAGTTTAATTTCTTGATCGTAGTGTTCTGGAGGAACTTCAGTTGTTGTTTCAGCCATAACAGACCTCCATTTGAAAAACAAATATCTGAATTATTCGAATTAGAATGAATTCGAAAGAGAAATTACAAATACATACATTACATATACAAATATATACACGAAATTTATAGCGAAAACCTCTAGTTTTCTAGAGAAAAGTCTATTTTAGAAGAAAAGAGAGATGAGATTATATTACATTTGAATGTTTGTTTATGAAATTCTCATATCTTGTGGATAATTGTTAGAATTTACAATTAATTCTACCATATTTATTCCTTGTATAAATATTCAGACTAGACTAAAACTAACGTTTCCTTGTTTTAAATAAGTTTTGTTCCAACACATCTGTGTGAATCTGTTTAGGAGGGCGATAAACGGAACCGACATAATTATATTTTTGCTTCGTAAATTCGGAACGTCTAGCTACTTTGCGACGACTAACTAGATGCCTTGCGAAATATCTTCGGAGTAAAATTGTCGTCAAGTTTTGGAACAGCAACCCTGAGCTTCAAAAACTATTGGGCGTATTATCATCTAAACCTTATTTACATTATTCGCAATAGCTGGGCTTCCAACATAGTGTATTGTAAGGCGTTTTTAACATATTCATATACAAATAAACTGTTTTTCCTGGATTACTGTAGACCAGAACTGATAAAAACAGAACTATTTTGGGAGCATTTTGAAGATAGTGAAGTCAAAGCAGTCTGATTTTTGCAAGCTTTTCGGTAGTCAAGCTCTTCCTATTCATTGTTATACAGCACTCCTATATAGTCGGCGGACTAGTCGCATGCAGTTAAAGGTCTAATAAATTAAAATTGGAGCATATATTTGCTCTAAATTTACTCTAAGTAATGTAATAAGTCCTAAATACTAGGCAGTTAGTACCGTAACCCTTTGCAAGCAATTAGTCCACCTACTATACTAATTCACTACGCTAGAAACATAAACATTAAATGGACGCTATAGCATTCTAAACAGCAGCAGCGTTCCCAATCCTACTGATCCTACTAAACTGCTCAGTGGGTCTTTATATGTGAGTGACACATTTTTATTGGCCAGTAATTCGATTCATTCAAACAAATGCGCACACAAGTCACATTTAGAACCACAATCAACGCTTCGCTTAGAGAATCTGCCGAATTTGAAACTGGAGAAGGCAGTCAGACTGAACTTTAGCAAAATAATACTGATGTTTAGTCAGACAATCTCAGTTTTTATTTTGTAAGAACACTTTTATTATGAGAAATCTGTCTCGATAAACAAGAATCTTGGACCTTTTGTATATTTCAAATTAACTCAGGTCTTTACTAAAATAGAAAGGTTTCCAACTGATATAGTCGGATTCAAAACGAATAGTGGAGTGTAGAAAATTATTTACAAGTCAAACGCAATTGCGTACAAGCAGTTTGGGCTTCAAAATTATGTTCTACACTCCATTATTCGTTTTGAATCCGACTATATAGTCCAACAACTTCCCATTGCTCACAATGTACCACTCCTTTTAGTAATTGTACTTACCTCAATAATACACATCAGTGAAACAATTAGAAAGTAAACCCTGGGTGGCCGCGTGGCGCAATGGATAACGCGTCTGCCTACGGAGCAGAAGATTGCAGGTTCGAATCCTGCCGTGGTCGAAACTTTTGCATTTTGGGTTTTGTTTACTTTTAATAACTGCAGTACAGTTGCTATTGTTTTGTTTTTAACGATTAAACTAGGATTAAATGGCTATTTGAGGATTTAAACTGCCGGTTTAAACACAAATATATTCGTTCATTTCGGAAAGTATACTTTTGTTAGTACCTTCTTTTAAAGTCTTGTAAAAGTTTTCACGATCTCGAACTATAATTTTTTGCATAAAATTGAATAATAGTTCTTTTGAAACCTCTCAGAGCTTTCTTATATAATTGGCGAGAAAAAATACTGCAACTGCAACTGACAGGAACTTTATTTCCATGAAATTCAGTATAGAATTATTAATATTACGATTAATATTAAAGCTATTCAAATAAATCTTGACTTTGCTCGCTGATGAACGCAGTTTCACGATTTTCACACGGTAGAGAGGCCGCGCCTATTCTGATGAGAACATTTATGTGAATATGAAGTCACGTAGTTATTGAATCCGACGGGAAATGCAACTCTTTTATAGTCAGCAAACTAGTCGCTTGAGTTAAAGGTCTAATAAATTAAAAATAGAGCACATCTTTGCTTTAAATTTGCTCTAATTACTCTAATCGGCTCTAAAAAAATTGCAGTACCGTAACCTCTTGCAAACGATTAGGCCACCGACTATAGTTTTACTGTAAAATATTTATATCATAAGGTTCTGGAAAGATTTTTTATGAAAATTCAATAAAATCTCTACTGGGACGTCTGTGACTTACCATGCTGCTATAAACTATATTTATTATTATTATTATTATAAACTATACATTAGAGTTAGGCAGATGGATCCGAAAAAACGAGCCCCAGGCCCCAAAGCCCAAAGACTTACATGTAGCGGGTCCACGCCTGACTCTGCTATATATCGCATAGTTTTAAATTCTATAATCATTACTTCATTTTTCTACAATTCACTATTTTAAAGTTTTCTGACCACACTTATTACCCTCTTTCAGTATCTCTTTTTCCATTACAACTATCCTGCGCAAGTGGCGGCTAATTTAGCTGTGTTTGCGTATTCATGTAACATCGGCGTGTCTTTTATTCGAATAATACAGTGAGCGCGGTGTCATCGCAGACCACGCGCCGTTGCTTACAGCACAAATATGCTAATAGGCAAATAAGGAGGTGCTAGTGTAAGCGGAAGACCACCTTCGATGAAATTGAACCGAACACTCTAAGCTCTTGAAATTTCAGACCGGGAGATGGGACCACCGGTCAATTTCGGTTTAGTCTCTTCGCCTTTAGGGACACCTTCGACTTTGATCAACCGGATTTCGTGTTTGGTTTAGGCTTTATTCTAATATTTGCTTTAATTTTTATACGTATTTTTGTCAAACAACAAACAGGCTCCTGGTCGCTTATCAGTTTTGACTTATTGGGTCTAATTTAAGAAGTGTGTTTTAGAGTTGGTGGTTTGGATTCGTTTTCGAAAAACGAGCTTTTTCGAGCTTTAGTGAATAACTATCGTTCTAATGGAAGAATCCGGCTAATTTTTATATATTATATATGTTTATACATGTTTTTTATTGTCAGAAAGTTTGAGCCTAATCTGAGCTCTGTAAGAACAGTAGTGTGTTTGATAGCCAAAACTTCCTTGCTAATATAGTAGAGGGAGTCCGATAGCAAGAAATGTACGGTCTAAATGATTACATATATCCGTTAGTATCGGATGGTACAAACTAGAAGAAGGGTAGCTTACAAAGAGACGGGCGGCCACGCCCCCTTTCTCGGCGCGCATTGTAACGTTAATTTTGGCACGCAATTTTACAGTAACCCCCCGAAAGTGGTTCAATTTCAAAATGCTCGAACCCCAGAAACCGATTAAGATTATTGCAATAATTAATATATATTTCTATAGCTAAATATGCTTACACTCATTTCTTCCTTACTTGCATTCTATCTCTTCTTAATGTAGGATTCTTAAATGTACAATCCCGTTCAATAATTAGTTTAGGTATATTCCTTCTGATAAACAAAAATTATCAAGAATCTTCTAAACTCTCAAATAAGTAATTCTAACATCTAAATTAGGTTTGAATTGTTCTATTCATACCCGTCCTAGTACAACTTTAATCCTATCAGCTTTTAGCGCCCCGAAGCCACAATTGGGGTTTCTGTTATGAAATATAAAGCAATGTAAGACTTTAGTTTTGCAATTTAAGCAATCAGTTTATTTTGAATTATACATCCTAATCAGGGCTGGAAAAATGTCGGCCCGGGCCGGCCCGTTGGTCAAAATTTCGGCCCCCGTCCGCGCCGACTTCCCAAATTTTCGGCCCTGCACGGGCCGGTCCGTGAAATTCCCAGCCCTGATCCTAATAACTTGCTTCTCTACGTATTGAATTGACATGGCTAAAACCATCGCTTTTCTTCCGAAAAGAACACGAAGTTGTTATTCAGACGTTTATTGAGTCAAAATGACTATATGGCTGTCTAGTTCCCCGTGCTTGTGTAGCTTCTGAAAATCGTGATCGCATTCTTCATCGAATTCAGAGCCTCTGGCCGTAATATAGAAACGCCCGGTTGGCTGCCCGAGCACCCAACCGGGCATTGAATTGTTTCCCGGGCGTTTCTGTACTACGGCCACTGGTCATCCAGCTCATCAATTCTGCGCTACTTGATCTACTATAGTCTATCTCATGACCTAGGTTTCCAGCGCGGTATCACGAGCGCTGAGCCGTGTTCTAAAAAATGAATGTACTTTACGAGAAAATGAACCACGTCGACCGAATTTGCATTCATGTTTCATAACATCGCGCCCCGCTCGTGATACCGCGCTGGAAACCTAGGTCTTGAGATGGACTGTATAATACAGCTCACAAACATTCAAAAACTTATTTATGATGTTAAAATATAGGAGTAAATCAGAAGCATATAATCAGATTCCGTCACTTTTTCGGGAACATTAACAATTTTATAATATTACAATTGTATCGGGAATACATTCCCCTATCTTCTATATTATTATATTTTTGTTTTGAATTCTCGCATTCTGCCTGAATGTTGTTATTTAATCTAATTATTTCTATACATTCTTTTGCTTTTCCTTTTAGAAAGTGGGCGTGGCTAGATATTCTGCAGCTAAGCGAAGCTCCGCCCAAATTCAAACGGACAGCCCTGTTTTCGCAAGAAAGAAGGGGTTCAGCTCAAAGATTAGGCTCCATTTATAAGTTGTTTTTAATATTGTTAATATTTTATAGTTTAAGTCATTATGTTTCGTGTAGTTTTATATATATAGTAGGTATGTTCATAACAAACAAATGACTACAGTGAACCGTGTTGTTTATGGCTTCCAAAATCGCTTGTTCTGGGGCAAAATTGGAAAATCATTATATGTTTAGCTGCGCAATTTCTTGTTTGTTTGCAGAAAAATATTATTGTACTAGTTATATTTTGTATCATATCCAGAAAAAGACAAATACGCAATTGTGGAAGCCTACGTATACCACCGCGCTCGGAGGTCTTTTGTTTGTTATAGACTATAAAAAAAGTTCTAGTAGCAACTTGGTATACCGCCAATAGCATTCGAAAACCCGCTTCAATTACTAGAGACTGTTTATGCAGTTGAATAAATACTACCTAAAAATGTTTTTACCACTCCTAAACTAAACCTCGTAAGAGTTACGGAAATCTATCTATTTTGCTGCTTCTTTGATCTTATAACTATTCCGCTATGTTTTTTTATATTTTAAATAATACAATGTATATTTTGTCTCTTGTATCTCTGCTTTAACTAAAGGATTATCTAGTTTTTTCAGGCCATTCGACATATATTTACAGAATAAGAAGACCTCACAATAAAGAAAGTATTATAATAACAGTTTAATAGGGATGTGCACCCTATATCAATTAATACTATTATCTGCATTCTTCCACACTATATATTCATTAAGTTGTTTGGTTATTCGACCAGGTGAGTATTTTAAAAGCATATTTCTAATGTTTGTATAGTCAGATTCAAAAGTAATTTTCAACACCGCTTTCATTTTCAGCAAAAAATCTTTTACTTTTGAATCTTTTGAATTTTGAATACGGCCTTATTACTTTTGAATCTGACTATAGTGTTATTTATAACTATTCAACATATATACGTTAAAATGTTCGTAAATAGCAGCTCAATTCTCTACCATGTTCACCACTGTTACAGTCGGATGAAAACGAATAAGGGAGTATAGATAATTATTTACAAGCCAAACGCAATTGCGTACAAGCAGTTGTGTCTTGAAAATTATTTTCTACATTCCGTTATTCGTTTTGAATCCGACTATATCCGGCGGGAACAGCATTCATTCCCGTCACCTAGCGGCAACTGGTTTTTAATTTTTTTCTAGCGGCAACTGGTTTTTAATTTTTTTTGGAAAAAGAATTTACGTTCAGAGAATTCCTTCGAATCGCGTGTTTCTTGTTAATTTTCTCCCACAACAGTGTATTGTCTATGTAATTTGAGCCAGTGGTCGGAAAAGAAACCCATTAATTTAAGGGGAAATGTTTTTAAAAGCATTGTTTATTACAAGAAACATAGCACAATTTAAAATAGATATATCATTAACAGTTCTTGTACCAAAATACAGCAACATTTAGCGAAAAAGTCGGTTTAGGAGTGGAAATAGCCCAAATCCGTTAGGCTTATGTTGTTCCCAGTATAGGGATTAGTCTAGAACCATTTTTTATAGTTCTTGTGTTCCGGTTGAACGGGTGCTTCCCAATATAATTCGTGCGGATGTCATCCTTGTGTGGTTTTTAATGGGAACTCCTTAACTTTATAAGTTTCGTAGGATTTACGCTAACTTTGGGTGTGCAAACAGTAGCCATAATGTGATTCAAGATGAATAATGTTGCTTGCGTATTTTAAGGAAATTTTGCATATATTTTCGGTTTTCGAATACTTTCAAAGCCTTTTTCAATGAGATTCTTTTTTAACACTCCATTATTACTCTCGAATCGGACAATATAGACTGGAAGCAAATCACTAACACCAGTCTAGCTGTCAGTTCTAAAATAGAAGACTGACCCATTCCAACCTTACTGAACGGCCCACAAACTCCTAACTACTCATATACATAATATCGTCAGCTATAGTTAACTACTTTGGTGTCCTAGACCACCAAGTGTCAAATTGCCAATCTAATGAAATTTGTCGCAGAAACTCGGTTTCAATGCAAATTTAGGAGTAATTGCATCTGTTTAGCAGCAAAGCGGTCAAGTTCTAAATGAATTTTGATATTTTAGCCTTAAAAATAAATAAAAACATCAAAAACCCCATTCTCAAGTAAGCCATTCTTCGGACCTTGTCAGAGCAATGCTGGGGATTTGACGGGCCGGCCGGGGCCGACTTTTTGTGAAGTTGGCCCGGGCCGCGCTGGGGCCGAAAATTTGAGAAACGGGCCGGCCTTTTCCCGGCCCTGTGTCAGACGAAACTGCCAGAACTCTTTTGAATCTTTTGGTAAACCGCCATATTTGTTGGTTTTAACACCATAACACTTTATAAATGCTAAACCAATTATTAATTCCTTACAAACTATACAAAAGTAGTTTTATGGCCGGAAAACGTTGTCTATGTTTTCGAAATTAGTCACAATTTATGCGGTTGCGGCAATAATTCATAGGAACTATAATAATTTATACAAATTAGATTAAAACACAGGAGGTCTATAAAAGTTTTTATGTTTTATGTTTTAGTTTCAAGAATATTGGTAAGCCAAGTCATGGGAAACGAATGTTTCCTGTTATTGTTACGCGGAAAGCTTTTGGAAAACACAAAACACGAAAAATATTGAACGCTTTTTTTATTTTTAGCAAAAAAGATGACCATATTTATAAAAACAAATAATCCTGCACTTCTAACTTATTGGTTTACATAAGTACGGACGTTTATATCAGGGTTGTCCGGAAGTGAAATTTTTATTTTCGGAAGTCGGAAGTCGGAAGTCGGAATAAAATTTTACTTCCGGA
>JAQGAV010004016.1:0-11175 GCA_034691345.1 Phasmarhabditis papillosa | reverse complement strand
TTTTGCTTTGTGGCATTAGGCATCCTTAAACTTATAATTTCAGAAATTATATGTAAACGTCAGACCTATTACGAATCTTGAGACGATTGAACTCTTTTACCTTCATTAAAAAACCTAAAATGATAGTTCATTCTGCCCCCCCCCCCATTTTCATTGAAAAGAATCTCAGTGCATCTGTCTTTCTGTATAACTAATGGCTTTCAATTTTGTACAGTGGTGGTGGTTTGATTCGCCACATGCCATGTTGCATTATTACAGTGTTATTAGAATTCAGAAACAATTTTATGAATATTTTAAGTACATAAGATGATGCAATACGGGATCGATATCTTAACAGCAAAGTTCCAGTTATCGGTAGATCCAATTATAAAATGTGAAAGTTGTTTATAAAATTAGAAATGTGAGAATCTGTGTTCATGTCTTTCTTGCGAAGATTCCAATTTGTTTTCACTGCGGCTAATAATCGTTGCAAAGTGTGCAAAAAACCAATGTCTGGAAAATTTATATTGTGAATTTCAATTACGATTGGCAGGCTATAATAATAGGATTGACGTTCTTTACATCAGTTCTATCATGCTTCAATCAAGCATGCCTATCGTTCCGCTCCTATTTCTGGTCCTTTGTTTCAGTATTCAGCTCAACTGCGTTGATGGTACGTTTTCGGTGTTAGGGGTTACAAATTAACATGTTCTCTTTAATATAGAAATGCAGATTCACAAACCAAGCACTTACAATGTCAGGTATCAGCGGTAAACGATGAGATGTTTGTCAAATCGAGAAAACAAAACAGAATATAAAAGGCTGAAGCTTGCGTCAAAATTTCTAATGACCTGGAAAAACGTCAAATTTTGTTTGAGAGTTCTAGATAATTTATTTTTATTTTTTGCGGTCAAACATCAGATATTACATTACATGATTATCGATTTTTCGTAAGTTCTTAAATTGATGTTAAAGGTTTTAACGTCATATGTCGGCTATGTAGGTAGTTTAAAATATAATACTTTATCGATATATTTATTATAAATAATATTTAATTTTTCAGATTCTACATATGAAGTCTCCATAGCCAGTGGTAAGTTCGGAAACGCCTGCCTCTTAGCAATTTTATGAACTTTTTTTGATACTAAGATTGACTTACTAGGAATGCAACAACAGAAAGTTCAGAAAACATATTAGAAAAATGACGAAACAAAGTAACACGAAACAACGACTATATTTATCACAACATAACAACATATAACATATAACCCTAGTACGATTCATCGTACAACCAAATATATAACAAAATATAGTACTATATATCAAATGACCATTCTCTCCAAACAATAGAACGGACGAGATGAGCAGAAAAACAAGTCCGTTGAGTACCAAACGGCCTGTTTGTGATTGTCCACAAAGGACCCGTCAAACAGCACTACTCAATTTTCTGACAGGCCAAATTGGAGTGGTTTCTCTGCTAATATTGGCCAAAGTTACCGGTTTCACTACAAACCGAACATTATGCTGTTTCTTATATACCGGTTACTATGAGATACAAAAAGTTGGGAGAATATTGGAGTGCGTAATCCAAGATCCAAATACATTAGAGACAACACCAACAAATCACCAACCTCTAAACATCAGCTGGTTCAATGGTAAAAGTAGTTCTCAATGCTCGCCACGAAAAGTCATTGCTTCCCCAACGTTTACAAATCCTAAGGGTATCCTCAAACAGAACGAAAAAAATATCACAACATAGGACGACAATGGTAAGCGTTAACATACGTCGGCTGTGCTATGCGTCGCGGTTGGATCTGCTGGCAGGCTACGGTAAGGCGCGTGGTTCAAACCGAGGGTTTTTAAGGGTGTGAGAATGGCACATTTTCTACAGATACCGGCCTCCGGCAACGACGAAGAAAGATCGACTGCATCTATGTTGCACTAGATAAGTGAACCACCTCGGAAACCTTTGGGCTTGAAACTGAACTCTGCTGATCGGCATTTGACTAAACTTTTTTAGTCAGAAACTACTGGCTGTCTGAACTGCCATTTCCCATATCGGTGGGCCGAAGCTTTTTCTAGCCATGGAATACGGATTCCGTAGCAACGTATTTTCTTGTGGGATCTCACGAAAGTGATTCTAACAGCTGCAAATGTGTCGTTTTCAAACATCTTAGCTGTTTTGTTTCGGTAAACGTCTACGATGTCTTCGTCGTAGACTTCTGTGGCCTGGATGCATCGATCATGACTTTCGATATTCTGTGCTGGATCTGAGCGGATCTTTATTCCAATAAAAATAATATATGAGGTCTCATTAGATACTTTAGATGAGCTTCACATCCACAATACACATCATTGTTACCATATTTTCTACAGTTCACGTTGGTCGTTGACAGACTTTTGGGCGTCTGTAGGTCTCCGGTTGTAATTAACTGCAAACAAAATAAACATATTTTGGATAGGCGCAGTAAAGTTTTTCTGTAATAAACGGATGGGGGATAGTTCGGGGCATCATGGGTTTTGAACGGCAAATTATACATCTGTAGGCCTGGATGAGTTATTTCATTTTATCCTGCTTATCGAATCTATTTCTGTAAAATAATGGTCCTGGGCAAGATGTCATTGTTGTCGATAAGGTTGGCCACAATAGGTTTTTGTGTAAAATCTGGTTCTTCTATCGTAAAGTTCTTCGATTCCAAGTAAAGTTCTAACTTTTTTGCTCTATCGGAACAATTCAAAGTAAACAAAGTAGGGCTTTTCTGTTGCTTTGATTTTTTGACCACTTTCCCTCCAAGAACTATTTCTTGTTTTCATTCCTATAGTGAGCAGAAATTCGTAAGTTCTCTGGTACGCTTGGATCACTTCTTATAGGTATCATCTCCATTCATCTATTGTAGGAATATATCAGTAGTTCGAGTTTCGCAACGGCCGCTGTTGTTATCCTGGCTTGGTGCATTCACAAAAGATATATTCATGAAATTGATAGACCTTCTGTTGGTCTTCACTCTATGTAACCAGGTGGCCAAAGTAACAAATGGAATCCAAGTAACCTACCGACGGTTTTATATCAAATGAATCAATAATTTTATATATAAATTAGACTTAGGTGCCCAGGCTTAGTAACATTAGGGATATTGCTATATCCTGGCACTTTAATGCAACCTTTATTTCAAAAATTCTCAAATTAAGTAAATCCGGAAGGCCGGAGAAAGCTAATATTTGAACTGTATGCATAACAACAGAAAATAGAATTGTAGAAACACAGAAATCATTTATTTAGTGGGGGTTGGTTACTTGGAATCTATTGGTTACCTTGGTCACCTGGTTACTTGGAGTGAAGGCCCTTCTGTTGGGTTCTCTTTCCAGTTATTTACGTAGTCGTCTTTGTGGTAGTCGTAATCCTCTCTATTTCTGCTCGGTGAACGTCTGCATCCGTTAAAAAGGCCTTTTCCTTTTTTTCATGTTTACTTTAACATATTTATGTTAAAAGCCCTATAAAGAAACGTACGGGATGTAGAATTTGAAATTATTTGTCTTAGTGCAGACAAAACATTGACTACTCGTATAATACCGATATTGTAACACAACGGACCCTTCACTTTCAATAAATGAGAACAATTAATGACAAACTTTAAAGTGATAAAGTTATAAACATATTTGCTTTTTATTTTTAGAGCGAGACATGAATAGACCTTTGAACGTGACTGTTGTCACAAATGGAACTGAAAGAATTATTTATAATGTACTCCTTCGCAAAGGTTTCTATTCTGCCGATGTCAGTCCACATGAAGTCTTAGATACGATTTTAACTGGAATTAACAAAGTTTCTCCTGTCCTTGGGAAAGCTGGTGTACCAGGGACAGATCTCATAGGTGGTATGACAAATCTTGCATCATATATCAATGGGGTGGCAGCTGGTGCAAAATCTGGTCCAATAAAACTGCATCATCTCAGAGACGAATTAGAGAAAGTAAGTGTATATTACCTATAGATCATAAAAGAAAGACGTACTTTTATAAGTATATGCTTATATATTTTTTATATACAAATTAGTTTTTGATTAATTACAGTTGGAAGAACGGATATCGACTGGTTTCAAAACTCTCAGGTCTTTTATTGTCAAGCATGATTTTGCCAAGGTTGGTATTAGTTAATTTCTCTAGTGAATTCTATAAACCTATAACAAAAACAATTTTACCGGCAAATTTTAATATGCTCAGACGTGCTCCAATGAGTTCTAAAATGCAAACATACGGCAATAGTTTAGAGCTACATCGCAAATACGAAGGTGTTATATAAGTTAATGCTCGCTTTGATTGCTGATCCGACTGAAATTGCAAAAAATACATTTATGGTCGAGTGCAACAAAAATACACCCTATGTATCGATAATGGTAAGCGTATTGATTCCGTACAAATTTAATTCATTTCACAAATGGTGTCCATATCTAGCTTGAGGGATTTTACACAAGTTATTAAGCATTTATTCTGCACAACATGTTTATATAAAAGTTTCAATCCTGCTAAACAAAATCAAAAAGTTATTGACTATTTAATCCAAAACGACTTTAATTCAAACAATGTATGTAATACACGGTCTTGATACACACGTTTTCCTTACTTGATTTGCCTTATTCACTAATTGATCGGTGGAAAACTTTAATTTATTGTCTTCCGTATTACATAATAGTGTTTTTGAGTTTTTCAGTTCGCTAATTAGACAAAGTCACATTATTGAATAAATAATTGTTTATTAGAGCATAAAAGAATTAATGGAGAAAAAGGAGACTAACATTTTGTCTTGGGCAATGGAAGACGATAACTTGAAGACCAATGCAACATTCTTCAAGACAAAAGAATCGGTATATGCTGTGTTGAGTAAGCTGGTGAGTACTATAAGGCTCCTATGTAGGCAATTTTAACATCCTAGTGTGTTTGATCTTTCTTTTTACTGCAATCACTCATTTGTTAATTTTTCTATAAGGTAGCAGGTTAAACGGCGCAGTAGAACACTTAATCATTTGTAATTTTGTTTAATCTGAACATGTAAAAAGGGATCGTACGTAGTGTTCGATAATCAAGAAGCTTATGATACATTTTGCGCCCTTCCTATTGTGTAGGTTGTTAATACCAATGAACTGAATCGCATATACAATAGCGTGATGTTTTTTACAAAGAGCATCAACATGTGACCAAAATGAAATTTCAATTACAAATAATATTAATTCATTTGCCGAGATCTCAGTTGAGCAATCTTCTGTAAAACGGTCACAAAGGCCGATAATCTTGTATACAAAAAAGCAAAACAAAATATTGTGGCCTCTGAGCCATTGAGACTAAACATCTCAAATACACTTTTAATTAGATATTAACCTCGATCACACGCACCTCTTAAAATATTATTTAAGACGTTAATTCAAAGCTTCTACGGTGGCCTCAAGGCTACATCTCCGGAAAAGCTGAAAGAATCGAACAGATTTACTATGAAGCAAATAAAAGACGCCTTAACTAAAATAGACAAACCGTTCAAATATTACAAGGTTAGTTTCTACCTAGACCATTCAACAAAAAGTCACAGTGTGATTTATATTCTCAGTTTTTATGAAAATAGGAAAAATTGAGTTTTGTGGGAAAATTGAGATATATTTCCGGGCAATATCTTGCCATACCGCCGAAATAAATCACAGACGATATCTTCCATGGCCAAGCCACTTCTGGTTATGCTGACAAAGTTCAGCGCACCACCTCAAAGGTTCAGCGAAAAAGGCTCGGTCTGGGCGGACCACAAATAGCAGAACATCAAGAGAATTGCAAGGAGGCCACACTATTATCTCAAGAGCAGAACAATTTACCCAGACCAAGAGGGCACCAGGTCAATCAGCAAATGTATGCGGTGACACAAGCATACTCAAACAACAAGACGAATAGAATATAAAATAAAAGTTTATTACGGAGACTATTTACAAGTTGTGAGTAAGAAGAGAAATGACACTGACTCGTCATAGAAGAAACATATGACAAGTTTGTTCCATGGCAGAAACAATTATACATACATAAAAGTATACAATATAAAAGAAAAACCAAAGAAACAGAAAAAAAACCAACACCCTTGACAGACCTAGTAACACGAAAAAAATCGACCCTGAGCGCGCGAGGCGTGTTCAAGGCGTCTGCGTAGACGCGGTCGACGAATTACCGTCTCGCATGGCGTGCGCTGCGAGACCCAGACAAAAACAGCAAGTGTGCTTAAATGGGCGAAAGTGTTTAAACTGCAGGAAAAAGACATTTTCCCGCACACTATAAGTATATAATCAAAGTTTATTTTTGCAAAAGCAAAATTTTTTACCTGACAACATAATTTCAGGCGCCATATTGGCCAGATGCTGTAAACTCAATAATTGTAGATGCTCAAGATAACAATTCTAACCTTGGCTGGTCTGATTTTGGTGATTATATCAAGAACAAGTTAACTCAGATATATACAACGTATGTGTCGGAAATTGTAAAGGAACTATGGCAAAAAAAAATTTCCCATTCACAGCGCAAACTTTATAAACATAACCGCCAATAAGGTATGCGCACAACAAAAGCGCACCTGTCTCTTATCCAGCTGATCCACTTCAACCACGTTTTCCTATTCTGAAAACCCTATAATTATTTCAGTAGTTCCTTCAGTATGAGTATCTTGTTTATAAATTAATAAAAAATTAATGGTTGTAGTAACCGCAACTTTCCCTAATTTTACAAAATACATTCAAAGTCTTGCACCTCATTTACGCGCTCTATTCAGTGACCAGTTTTACATAATCGCGTACTACAACATTCATGGATACAACAACCATGTAATGACAGGACGATATGTTGCAAGATTACATCAGGGTGGATGCAACGTGGTTGTGTCTAGAAGCATGGAAGCATACAAACTACGAAACAACGGAAATAACGATCCAAGATTCAATAGAATCAAAACCGTACTAGAGCGATACAGCGTCCACAACGCCAACCAGCAACTAATATACCCGTGAGTTGGAGAAATAAGAGCTTAGAACAAGTGGTACACAATCCCGTCTCAGAGAACAAGAATGCCCTGTTTTAAACTCGAATCCCGTACAAACTTTTTGAATCCCGAAAACTACGCACCTCTTATTAGAAACAGGTGCCCCGTTGACAACTAACTAATTTCTTATAAATAGACGGGAACACAGCTGGCTTAAAGCAAACTAGCTTGTTGATTGAACATTTGACAAGAATTATTTAAGTATATTGCTTAATAATTTAAGAACGAAGCATGAAGAACTTCGTAAACCTGTACAACAGATCCACGCTAGAACGGGTGATGATTTTACGTTGATAATTGCTGAAACGGACCGTTTTATGGAAGATCGCAAATATGCAATAAAATGGACTGGCCCATTGGAATACGGACCCGGATGGTGGGTTTATACTACAGTGCAAAAATATATTCCCGCTTGGCTTTTTCCGGGGCGCGATGCCCTTTTGTTTGCCGGTTACCCATAAGATTAGGCCTAATATGACAATCCAATAAATATTATCTTACTAAATCATAATAATCTGTTAACATTTTAACTCATTTTAAACACTCAATTTGTTTTAACAAAGGGGGGGGGGGATGATGGTTTTACATTTGATATTTATAATTACGTTACACGATTTTTATAATATTGTTTATGTGCTACTTATTTTTCGCAATAAATCATTTATTCATTTGTGTCTTAGTCTGAAAAGTTTCACCTTCTGAATTCGAGAGTTTATAAAAAAGGAGGCTTCTGGCAAATTACTAAACGGGATACGCGCCAGAAAAAGCTGACATTGGCGCAAATTCCGAGAAATATAGACCCCCCCCCCCCTCGGGAAAATGTCAGCCAAAGCTAAAAAGAAGCTCACTAGCTTGAGTTCCGCCTTTCCCTTCAAGACAAATGTAAGATACAATTATCATATTATGCCTAGATACACGTTGCTCTAGTGTTCCGCATAATGTCGCTGGCTTTTTTTGTAGCTTGCAAGGCTAGGCTGGGTTGGCCTGCCCGTCGTCTTAATTAGATTTGGTGCACATTTTGTAAGAACTACACCGCGGGCCGTCGCGGCGGGCTTTAAGATCGAAGGCTTAGCGCAGCTTAAAGATATCATCAGACAAGGGGATTGGATGATGAAGATTGATTTCTCAGACGCTTATTTTAGGGTTAGAAATGGGAAGGTCAAACTTTCCAGTTCACTTGCTAACCTTTCGGTCTCTGCACTGCACCTTGAGTGTTCAATAAGTTAATGACAGTATTAGCCACATATTTAAAAAAGCTTGGCATTAAGTTGGTCCATTATTTAGACGACTGGTTATTAGTTGCATTTTCTGAATCCTTGCTATTGGAACACAGTTGCCGGGCTTTGCTAATTTTTTCTTGTGCAGGCATTTCGGTTAATAGGGACAAGTCTATCCTTGTAGCCACGAGGCAGTTAGAATTCTTAGACGTTAATAGATCCATCAAAGCGTACACGGAGTATTCCATTAGATAAGAAATTAAGTATCATAAGCTTATCTGGAAGCTTGTTATCCAAATCTGTCTGCTCAGCACATGATCTAGCCAGTTTTATAGGAAAAGTCAATTTTGTTTCGTTATTCTTTCCTTTCTCCAAGTTTTTTACTAGGGAGCTTCAGCTTTGTACACGGGGGTTGGGCTTATATGACCAGAATTACTACAAAACGGATGTTCCTCTTTTCATGCAAGCGGTGGAAGAATTGAATTGGTGGTCAGCCCTGCTAGATAAAGACGATTCCTCGTCATTTGCACCATTTTCACCTTCTTGTACTTTGGTTACTGATGATTCAGGATCAGGATGGAGCGCTATTTGCGGAGCAACCAAAGCTGGAGGAAGATGGTCAGCAATATAAAAGCTGGAGGATACTAACATTTCAGAACTGCGTGCAGTTTATTTTGGGTTAAAGACCCTCGGCAGCAGTTGGTTCAATGTTGACATCTTAATTGAATCAGACAACACTTCAGCTGTGGCTTATTTAAGAAATAAGGGGGTGCCACTTCGAGAAGACTGTCAAGTTTAGCGAAGGAAATTTGGGAATGGGCCTTGGCTAGAAGTATCCGATTACGCATCACTCATAGACCGGGAGCGTTGAATCAGGAGGCCGACTTTCAGTCTCGGTGCCATTTAAGAGAATCTTGCGAATGGGTTCTAGATCAAGACATCGCATTGAAAATCTTTAATCAGCTTGGTACTCCGCAAATAGATTTGTTCGCTACGCGGTTGAATTCCAAATGTCTTTCATTTTATTCCTATTTTCCAGACCCAGAATCTCAAGGAACAGATGCCTTTGTTCAGAGTTGGTGTCTCCGCTTAAAGGCACGGTACACTCAAATTTTTGTTTTTTATTTTATCATTTAATATAATAGAGCATAAATTTCTAAGAACAATGGTGAAAAAATTGTAAAATTTCGTTAATTTCAAACAAAGTTATAAGCGTTTGAAATTTGGTGTCACCCTGCGCCTAGGTTAAAATGGGGGCGGAGTCCTGGCTCAAACTGCACCCTTTGCATGAAATTGTGGATATCCGGAACCCCGTCAAATGAAACGAAAATTGAAAATCCAAAAGCATTTCTACCATTTTCTCGCTTGAAAACTACGAAACTCACGAGAAGAAGGACAAATTCTTTTGTTTTGATGTAGTTTTTGACTAATTGTTACTAAAATCTGTAGCAACAGCCTTCGGCATTCGAGCCAGGACTCCGCCCCCATTTGAACCTAGGCACGAAATTTCAAACGCTCATAACTTTGTTCAAAATTAACGTAATTTTATTAATTTTTCACCATTGTTCTTAGACTTTTGAGCTCTATTAGATTAAATTATAAAATAAATAATAAAATTTTGAGTGTACCGTGCCTTTAAGTTACGCATTTCCACCATTCAATCAGATAGGCAAAGTACTTGCCAAAGCCCTGCAAGAGCGATGCGAGCTCATTTTGGTCACTCCTTTATGAAAAAGCCAACATTGTCTTCTCGTCGGCGCAGCCTCCTCACAACCTCTTCTTTGCCCGGCAAGCCCGAAACTGCTCAAAGGGTCGGAAGGCCAGATTCATCCTCTGATGAATCAACAGAACTTTCGCCTCGTGGTCTGAAAGATCTGTGCAACAGCTGGCAACGGGACGGATTGTCACTGGAAGCAGCTAACACACTGCTGGCCGGCTAGGCTCCAGCAACTATAAAGCAATATAACTCCGCTATGCGATGTTGGTTTTTGTTTAAAAAAGACCACAATTTGCCAGATATTCTATGTGTTCGCGATATTTTAAATTATCTAGCTGCTCTTTTTACCAAAGGTAGGACTACCGCTACTATTTCTTTTCATAAGGCAGCAATTTGCGCATATTATGATGATTTCATGGGAACACAGTTTAGAGCTCACCCATTATTAGCTCGTTTTCTAAAAGGCGCCTTTCGAAGAAGACCGCAAAAACCTCGTTACTCCTCAACTTGGGATGTTTCTTGGGTGCTTCAAATGTTTAGGAAGTGGGGAAGTAGCGAGGACCTGGATATTAATAAATTAGTTAAACAGCTTACTGTTTTGCTCGCGTTATGCTCTCCTAGGATAGTTTCTAAATTGGCAAATTTTTCCCTCCGGGACATGGTGAAACGACCTAACTCTTACACGTTTTTTCTTCGTAAACCTGTACAACAGATCCACGCTAGAACGGGTGATGATTTTACGTTGATAATTGCTGAAACGGACCGTTTTATGGAAGATCGCAAATATGCAATAAAATGGACTGGCCCATTGGAATACGGACCCGGATGGTGGGTTTATACTACAGTGCAAAAATATATTCCCGCTTGGCTTTTTCCGGGGCGCGATGCCCTTTTGTTTGCCGGTTACCCATAAGATTAGGCCTAATATGACAATCCAATAAATATTATCTTACTAAATCATAATAATCTGTTAACATTTTAACTCATTTTAAACACTCAATTTGTTTTAACAAAGGGGGGGGGGGATGATGGTTTTACATTTGATATTTATAATTACGTTACACGATTTTTATAATATTGTTTATGTGCTACTTATTTTTCGCAATAAATCATTTATTCATTTGTGTCTTAGTCTGAAAAGTTTCACCTTCTGAATTCGAGAGTTTATAAAAAAGGAGGCTTCTGGCAAATTACTAAACGGGATAC
>JAQGAV010004015.1:0-11175 GCA_034691345.1 Phasmarhabditis papillosa | reverse complement strand
TAATGATATATAAATGAAAATGAATTCCTTAATAATTTAATCCATTAATTGAGCATAAAGATTTTACCATTTGAATTTGCTCTGTCTCCTTCCCTTATGGCGCGGTGGTTCCCTCATATACAAGCTTTGTGTATCACAGGGTGTGGTTATACTAGGACAATACGAGTATGTACCCGTACCTTGTAAGTAACTTTTAAGACTCGCTTACCATTCCAATAAAAAGTAATAAGAAATAATTACTAATACTGTTAAACTCTGACAATTATAATAAATATTTACTGTTTTGTTTACAATTTTGTTTTTACATTATTCATTTAATTTATTAGACCTCGTTTCGCATGCTAAAACAGCCGTTCAAGAGGAAATAAATTATTTCTCAGGTGCTTTTTACAGTTAAAAACAAATTGTAGCAAAGAGTTAGACAGAGATGGATACTACGACACAGTGAGTTAAGGTTTAAGGACATTTTATTTATTAAAAACCAAGATATTAAAAGAATTTTATTAATAAAAATTTTTACAAAACATAAAAAGGAAACCTAGATTTGGATTTAGAGTAAAGCACATTGCAAAATATAGACTTATTCCATAATTTTATTTTTTTTCAGACCTACATTGGTTCCCTTCACCGGTTGGTTTACTTTGGCTGCTACAATTGAGTGTTCAATATGTTTTATTGGCATTATTATTGAGCTTACATTTGCTTATGTTTGTTTTTTTTGTATTTATAACAGGGTTCCATATTAGTTGGGATTCATACCATTTAAGAAACGAGACGACAAGTTAGCAGAGTTTCTGTCATTTCTAGTAGGACATAGGCTTCCTCGACCCGAGATAACACCAAAACAATCACATTTAACTGAGATAAGCTTAAAATTGGAGAAACATTAATTACAAAGTGTCCACTAATCATGTTATTCCAGGGCGTTTTCTCACTTTTTCGATCTTCTCGGAGTTTTGCTTTTTTGTATCTTTTTTGTATTGCTTTATGTGGAATACAAGTTCATTTATTGTTTATTATTAGCTCTATTTTAACACTTTGTAAAGTTAAAATACCTCTAGCGATGTTAAGGGTTTGTTATATCACAAATATATTAGATTTAAATATATAAGGAAGCTTGTCCATTATTTCAAATAAAGTAAGCAAGAATAGCATCTAAATTAACTACTATTAGGTTTTATGTAACCTATCAATAACAATGATTTTAGTATAATTCAATAATAATACTGGAGTGTAAAGAATACTTCTTCTGTCAGAGTCCTTTTTGCGAGCACCTTGCTAGCTCGTGGCGCCTTCTCACCGTGCAAAATTGTACTTTCGATGTACGCGCGTGCAATTTGCCTGCAGGCGCGGTGTTAAATATTATACAAATACGCAAATAACACTATATTATTGTTCTTGAATAAGACTAAACAATGTTATCTTTTATTTTAGTTGCTTGGTAACCTTCTTTCGTTGCCATTTCTAATAATACTAGCATTTCATATTCTTCTTGCTATTCAAAGGGTTATTTATACTGTATTTCCGACTACTGGAGATAGATATTTCTCTACTAAAATGGCAAAAGTAAGTGGATAATAACAGAGAATGAGATTAAGTCTTATTGTTTAATGTTTTTCTTTTCTTTTAAAAGAATTAATTATTTAATAACTCATATTTAATACAAATATACATTAACAGTTAGTTTTACTATTTTTTGAACAAAAACGAAATGAAGATAGGCGGTGTTTAGTAAAAATGACTGTATTTTTGAACAAATAACAAATAAAACAAATGCTTTGCGGACACTACGCTAGCAATATATCTCTCGTAATAGACTATAATATTACGGAAGTCGTATGCACAATACTAATAGTAAATATTAGTTATTTTAAAATAACAAAACTCTTTTTAGATTTCTATTTTTATAATTTTCTTGTTCGAGATAAGTGCAATAGTTTATCTACAATTCTCTACTTATACTTCGTATTTCTTTTATCCTAAACTTCTTGCATTCTTTTCTGCTACATTTAATAAAGAAGATGATAATATTCTAGCCAAGTTAGTTACTTACAGACTAATATGATTTGTTGTTTTACTGACAAAGAATGGTTCGGGCCCGTCCGGCCAGCTTAGTAAAATCATTGCTGGAATAATTTAAGAATATTCCGAGTATAATACTCTACGCGTGAACGTGTATAATAAACCCCTTAGTTAATATTTATCTTTAGAATAAACACTTTTACTAATTATACTATCGGAATATTCAATACACTAACTTATTCTTTTTTATTTATTATTTTATATATGCAAAATAAACTAAATTTTAAAAGAAATTCAGAAATGAAGATGACATTACAGGTAAAAGCCATATATTACGGTAACACTAAAAGACTTAGTACCACTATGACGGGACCGAATATTTAAAATCTATTTTTATTCTGGAATCTTCTGAACAAAGACGGTTCCTTTATAACATTAAGTCCTTGTTTAGGGTAAATAAGTTGCTTTGAATGCAATCTTAACTATTTATTATATAACAAATTAAACTACTCTATTTATTAATTTGTCTTATTTAGGTGGCTCTATCCGTCCTTCTTGAAGTAGCTTTCTTTATTTATTGGGAAATGCCAGTTTCTTTTAATACTTCTGGGGTAGATCTACTTTTTACAAATATATCAAATGTTGCTTATTGTTTTATTATATTATTACCGTATTTAATATTTAATAGGTAACTTATATTATAAAAATACATTTACTTTATTGAATTATATCATGTTCTAATTTAACAAAAGTACATTTATTTTTATTTAACACCGCGGATTCCAAGAATACTGCGCTGACAAACAATTAATCTCTTGATATAGACTATAATAAATATGTATTATTTTTAGGAATATTCAAAAAGCTATTGCTGGTATACGGCCGCCACCTAAGAAATCAAGTGTTATATCAGTAAAAAGAGCTAACCCAAGAAGATAAATATTATTAAATAATGTTGTAATGAAAGGTAAATAAATATATAATCCGTTTCTAAATGGGGAGACCGTCCTTTAAATGGAATGGGAGTAGTCCTTTAAAGGTGAGAACACTGTATATAAATTGTTATTCCTCAAAGATTGGTTAGAAAGCATAAGATTGTCTTTATATTGAATTACTGCAAAGCATAATATTCATAATATTGACTACAAATGCAATATAAACTTATTATTATTTTATAAATAAGATGCTTATAGATAACTTCCTCCTCGTAGCTGCAGAAGACTTTTGGAAACAAGCAGATTACTTATCTTATGTTCCGTTCACCCAAATACTAAATGTTAGAAAGGATCCATCCGCTGGTCAGAAGATTCCGGAATGAATGGCCGAAATCCTGCCCCGAAGAAATCTAATATTATTCGGATAAGAATAATTGTGTATAATAGCCACATACCACTCCGAAATAACAAAAATCAATGTATTTACAAATGTCTATTATATTATATCTATTCATTATTATTCCTTCTTTTTATCTTCTTTTTATTCCTTTCGTCGCATTCTTTCTTATCCTGAAATACAAACATTATTGGTTACTGTAGCATCGATTATTGATTCCAAGGCAGTCAAAATTCTGTTTATCCAACTTTTCTTCCCAACAAATAGACAAAAGTCCCAAATGATTTCGAATCCGGAGAGAGCATCCGTAGGCTCCGGCCACTTCTAGGATAGGCATCTCAGATAGGCTAGGCTCATCAATGCAAGTGGTCGAAAAGTAATAGGTGCTACAGTAATCACAAGTAGAGTTCCGAGCAGGAGCCGCAAAAGAAATTCAGCCGCAGAACTTCTTGTAGATGCAGCTCCGGGACTCTGAAGCTTCGTAGCTCCGCCTCCTAGCGAGCTCACAGAAGTTCAGAGCTACAGTAAGCAGCTCCTGATGTTCCGAGACCACCGGACAGGCAGAGTTAACAGACCTTGGAAGCAGATGGGGTAGGCAGCCGCTTCAGAAACTCTTGATAGGAAACAATGGATTGTTTAACTAAAAACAGCTCTATTAGCGGAACGCGCGTAGTAAAACAGGAAGAATTACAGATGCGAAGATGAGAATATTTGAGAGAAGGGAACATCTCATTAGAAAACTCCATAGGTATGAGTTTAGCTAAGAAAATCTATTCCAAAGAAGATAGTTGAATTTATTTTATAGTTCGTACCGTTAGTTGCTAAAATATTAAAAGTTATTAAAAACTCTTTGTTGTTTTACTTTTCTTAGTTTATATTCTATTTAACATTGTTTGCGAGCTACGAATCCAAATCGGACCAGTGATGACTCATTTCTAAAAAGGATCCGCGTCTGATGAATAAACGATGTTTACGGCTAATTTAACTTTTGGTGTTTCTGGTTGGACGTCTACTCTAGGATTTGGAAGTAATTAGTTAGAAACATTAAACCAATGGGTTTCAACAATTTTCAACAACGCGGGGTTTTCATACAAAATAATGGTAGAAATGTTTTTTGTTTTTTTTTTTAAATTTGGTTCAATTAGACGAGGTATTCAAGTTTTATAAATTTGTGCAAGTGTCGCATGCTAACCAGATCTCCAACCAGTCAGGGCTTCCCATTGGCCGGCGCGGTCATTTTGAAAGTTCGAGCCTGGCCCGCTTAGCTCCGCCCCCTCAAATACTCGGCCCGGGCCGGCCTTTCAAATGCGCAGCCCTGCGCCCACTGACAACGGATGCAGAGCATTTTTGAAATTCATATAACTTCGTTCAAAACCAGCAAAAAATAATTCAATCTTCAGATTTGGATTCAGAAGATTGGCGTTGTGGCCCAGTGGTTAGAAGCTTCGTCTCATAAGCTACAGGTCGATGGTTCGAATCCCCCCAAAGAAAGAATTGTTGCAAATTTGTTGTGATTCGTTGGCTCCACTCAGTGGTACTCTGCTATGAAGTCCCACTTCTTCTGGTTCCCCTTTCTCACCTCTTCGCTTCATCTCGTTTATCGTAAAATGAATTCATAATCTTCAAAAACACATATCAAACAGAACATTAAAATAGAGAACTCAATTTTGGGTGTACAAGGGTTTCTTTTTTCCTATATCATTGGTATCACAATAATATTTGTCTCAAGGTTCAATAGATTTATTCGATTTAGAGTATCGGCTTTTTATCCAGGAATCTTCTGAGCAAAGACAGTTCGTTTCTAGACTTCTTCGGATTCAGGAAACAGTAACCAAGAATCTCACATCTTTAACTAGTTAATAATACATATACATCCCCCCTAAGTACTCTTTCAGTGTGATTAGTATTTGTTCTTGGTTGTTATCTGTTAAGTGTTATGTTTATTCTTTCTATCTTCTACAAGTAACTGAGAACTCTCTCTTTTTAAAGGACTTTCAAGTGTTCTCATTTGTACTTATAACACACACATTTACCCATTTTTAACACCGATGTCACTTGAACTGCGCTCTCGTTTCTGAAAGTACTACATCTAAGTACTAAGAGACAATACAAACGATTGTCTCTTGAATAACTTAATATATATATATATATATATATATAGGTATAGTTGAATTTTAA
This sequence comes from Phasmarhabditis papillosa, assembly GCA_034691345.1. Taxonomy (NCBI): domain Eukaryota; kingdom Metazoa; phylum Nematoda; class Chromadorea; order Rhabditida; family Rhabditidae; genus Pellioditis; species Pellioditis papillosa. The sequence goes on along the minus strand of JAQGAV010004015.1, from coordinate 5,643 downwards.
AGTAAATGAAAGACCTCAGTCAATCTGTGCAACTGAGCTTTTTCGAACGATTTGATTAAAGCGTTCTAGATAAAAATGACCTTTAATATTAAAATGGGAGACCAGTCCTTTAATTATAGAGCGAACTTGGCATATTTCATACTAAATTAAACTGTTTTTATTTTTCTACTTTTTATCTTGTAACTTAATCAGGGAATGGAATAACAACTTACTTTATAATTACTTTTCCTTTTTATTATTAATATTACCCTTTCATTGGTGATATTTAAGTCTCATAGTCATTCTTAACTAACGCTCTATTCACACTGTCCCGTTTAGTTATCCAACATTTGTCTACGCAATTTCATGTTTAATTTTCACACGGCACCCTATTGACTCTACAGTTTTCAAGTAAATTCTGTCTTTTTTCATTTATTTAAAAGATCGTTCGGCCTATTGACAATTCTAATAGGATCATGCGCTCCAATGCTAACAATTTGTTTAAAAATAGAACGAACTTATCATTTTCGCAGGCTTTTTGGCCCCTTTGGCCCGTCATTGACGTATGTGGAAAGATGAAATATGCGGTAAAAGAAGTGGATCGTTGTTAAATCTTTTTATAACATTTGGAACTACTTACTTTTAAAGAAGTTTTAACTGAGTAAAACGAAATGAGTCGTTTAGAAGGAAACATTATCATTAAGGTATTGTCCATAACAAAAAGAAGACTGCAATGCGCGGTAATCTTTAAGGTTTTTACAATCGCTCGTTCTGTGGCAAAATTGGAAAACCATTATATGGTTCTATGCGTAATTTTTTTGTTTGTTGTCGGAATTATATTATTCTACTAGTTTTTTTTGTATCACATGCAGAAAAAGACAAATACGCAATTGCGAAAGCATATGTAAACCACCGCGCTCTGCGGTCTTTTGTTTGGTATAGACTATACTATACCGAACCATTTAATGTCGGAGTTGCTTAACTGGCCTAGCCTGAACCGAGCAAAGCCGAAAAATGTAGACTATAGTTCAGCTCAGCTTGTTAACCATAGTCAATATCAATTGAACTTGAAACAGCGCAGTGTCATGTTTTCGCAGTGCAAATCAGCGGTGTTAAATAATAATAAATGTAGAATCGGTGGATTTGGGTTCTTTTCTTTAAAAGTACATTCATTTTAATCTCTTGATACTAACTATTCTCTTTGTAAATAAGTTCTCCCGGCTCTACTCAAAGGATCACAAATCCTCATCTTCTGTGCGTGTACAAATCTCTTTTGATTTCTTTGCAACGCCGTCTCACAATTACATTTTATCTGCACTGTGTTTACAAATCCTTGTATAATTAGAACAAATCTATGTTAAACAACGGACGGCAAAGATAAAAAGATGTCTGCTAAGCTGCAAGATTAAGTGGTTTTTGATGTGATCACAGTGGATCTACTAAGCTTATGTTTAACTGCGAGTAATGTTTTCAGAAGGTATAGAAGTGAATAGGAATTATCTGGATATCCAAGGAAACTAAGTTAACTTTATATTTGAAGTTTAAAGAGAATATATTAAATAAGTAAACGATCTTTGTTTTTATTCTCAATCACCACTATATAATTGGTATGGATCAAATATCATTAAAACACAAAATCATAATTTTCGATCAGAGCATTTCAGACATCCACAACGAAAGAACGCGCCCGGGTTAGTCGAACCCAGAATTCGAACCTTCGTAAGAAATTCTCATTACCTTTAGCATTTGTTATTAGAACACTGTCAAAGAACCCTGACTGTAGGTTTAAGCATGTTTTGTGACAATGCTATTATAGCTAGAGTGCGAGCTAAACAGTATATCATTGAGTTAGTAACCATCAGAGGTAGGGTTGGACAGGCTCGTGCTGTAAACCTTCAAGTTTCGGCGGGGCGGGTCCTTTAATTCCCTCCTGACAACTCGGAACGTTTTTTGATGATAATTTCATCTTTTCTTACTACTGTACTTCGACTTTCTTCTTTTTTCTAAAAAACTTTCTTCTCACAGTGATTTAATCTCTTTTCTGCCAACTTTTCTATTTGTTTGTCGCACTTTTAAATCTGCTCAAATATCTCATAAAACTCTCATTTTATCTGTTATCAGAAGATTAAACACGGCATCTCAAACAGACGGATTACTGTAGGTGAGTAACCTGCACATCTAAGTTTGCAGCCATTCTATTAGGTTACTGTAAAGGAGTAACCCGCTCATCTAACTAAATAGCTATTCTTTTGGGGTTACTGTAATTAGTAACCTGCACATTTAAGTTAACAGCCATTATATTAGGTTACTGTAAAGGAGTAACCCGCTCATCTAACTAAATAGCTATTCTTTTAGGGTTACTGTAATTAGTAACCTGCACATTTAAGTTAACAGCCATTATAGTGGGTTACTGTAAAGGAGTAACCCGCTCATCTAACTAAATAGTCATTCTAGTGCGGTTACTGTAGTTTAGTAATTGTATTTAGTTATGCTATGCTTGTTTAATTTAAATGAGTTTTCAATAACGATAGCGTTGTGTTTGTTTACATTGCGTATATTTTTAGTTACTCAATAGGATTATCCCTTTAAATCGAATTATCATAATATATAAAGCCTGTATTACCATTTATTACTACCGTCTTTTGCATAAAATGAGTATTTAACTTGTTAACAGAATATCCATCTATTATGAATAATAATAATAATAATAGAATAATAATAATAATAATAGAATATCTCATTAATATATAAATTATTTATTGACTTATCTATCGCAGATATTATCATAAATAACAACTTACTTACTTTATATTTTAGAATTCACGGTAAAGGCCGTTTTGTTAAAATAAATTGAATACAAGCGGTATACTGTTTTACAGTGTTATTTACCGATTAGCTACCGTAGTCTTGGTTATCCGAGATTACAATATCGTAACTCCGTGTCTATTCTCCAACCCTTCTGAATCTTCTGCCCCCCCCTGTCTCTAATTCTCTCTATTTTGCCTACTTCTCTAACCTTTTTCCCCCCATAAATTTCCTTGTTTTCCTCTTCTTTTTTCCATTACTTTACATGTAATCGAACCCTCAATTCATTTTCCTTTAAATTCAAAAAGATTCATTACCGCCAATAACAAATAGATTATCTTAGTTTTTTCGAGCTGGCGCGGGCCGGGCCGAACGCATTCCAACCCCTGCTCTTTTCTGCCATAATTTCCGCGTTGTCCTCGATTTAGCTGAATATTTTATGTCTAAACTTTGCCAGAATTAGTTAACGGCAGCACGCTACCTGCCTAAATAACCTCTAGCAGGAAAAATGAGATCGTTTTTTAAAACTTTATCGTGTTGAAATGTTTTATAAATAAGAAATTTTATCCTAAAAATACAGAGCAGTTATGGTATTTTTATTCTTCAAGAACAATATATTCTACATGTTGTGTAAGAACATAATACTCGATTTATATTACAAGTTGAGTTGAAGGTTCAGCATTTGATTTTTTGTAAAATAGAGTTCCGATGTACCACTCTTTCTATTTTTATTAATATTTTTACCTAAAAATTCCTTAAATTCTCTAAACTCATCCCCTCATAGTACATAAAAGTTCATTTGTTTCACTCGCTTCTTTTCGCTTCCAATTACTTTTTTCATCGCTTTAAAGGACTATTTTTAGCTACAAACTGACTCCCGCAACGAAAAAGAAAACTCCTAAGAAGGCTTTAAATTAAGAGAAAGGCAGAGTACTCGAAGGGGATAGTGAGGAATTGGATTTGCCGTATCTTAATGATGGAGAACCGTAGTTAAGGAGGTGTTGGAGCCGAGCCAAAACCATTTTCACAATATTTAATTTAAACTATTCTTCATTAAAGGATTAATCATAAGTACATTGGTGAACAAAGCCATAGCAGTTTTTATGGAAGAGGCTGTGTATTTGGAGCTTCTTCTTTAAAAGTTAATTCATTTTAATTTAACTTCGTCTTTGTCTATGATACCGAGCTCGAAACATCCTTTGAGAATGCCAAGAGCCAACACGAATTAAACGTTAATAAACCTTTTTCTTTTTAACATTTTATATAAACAGAGCACCTGCTTTTTCTATCTCTCTTTCTTTTTTACCTTAAATTTGAACTATTTCTTTTGCTTTTTGAGTCTCTAACCACCGTAATACATACATTATAAAACTCAATTTCCTGAAAAACTCAAAGAATTTTATTGAAAGGAAATAGTGGGCCTAAATAGTATGTTTTCATATTTGGCTGAGTCTTTTCTTAGTAATTTGACTGTTTTCTTCGACTTAACTGCATTTCTGCTGCCGTCCTGTGTTTAACGAAGCATAAGCGAGCAATGCGCCAGTCTAGCGCCACTTCATTCAGCTATTTAGAGCATATATATTAGGATATATGGAATATTATGGATAACTTTTAGAGGGGCCCATATACTTAACCGTTTATCCCGTACAGAAGTGGACATGTGACCACCATTGATCCCGGTCGGTATTCTCAAACGGGCCGGCCCTGAAATTTGAGAACCTCCCTAGGTCCCTCAGACTCAATCGTTATGAAACAGAAAACGTGTAAAATAACCTTATTCTGGCAAGTTTTTGTCTTTTCTGGATAGGATATTCCTATTTGCATTACTTAAATTGGCTATAACCCTTAAATCTTCGTTTCCTAATAAAAAATACAAATAACTTCGTTTCTTCTCTTTAACTGTCGATATTTTCATTATTAAGAGTGACTTATACTCAAATTACATATATAAAAACGTTTATTTCTTGTGAAAATTCATTTAGTTAAGTAAGCCAAAAAGAGATTTTGTTCTATAATAAAACAAAGAGATTCTGATTCTAGCCATGCAAGCTTCATTTTTAGGACTAGAGTTCTTTAATTATTGATGGTCTAGTATAGACAGAATCATGAGGTAGTCTTTAGCGGCCATCCACGGCAAGAGGTTAGATTAAAATGAATATACTTTAAACAAAATATAACAAAAGGATAAATAAAAGACCACTTATATTTAAATAACACCGTTTCCTTCTAAGATACAATGCTGGAGAGCTCCTTATAGTCTATAAATATAAGTATAATTAGCTTATAATACCAGAAAGGAGTAATATTAGTGTAACTTCAACTTGGTTTTACCAGTTACAAAACATAATTTGTTTCTTAATCATCTTTATCCGGGCCTAGCCCCTTCATAATCCTCTATATTAAAGCTTTATACTCTACTTTTTAATCTAACCCTATTCTAGCACATTTATAAACATTATTTATGCCTCAATTAACGGCCATTTAGCAGTTTTTAATTTATTTTAAATCGCAACATTTACTTCTTTCTAAGAAAATCATCTATTCTACACAATTTCTAGGTCAATCCCTACTAATTTCCGAAATTATCGGCCAAAGAGCCAGTCACCTTCAAATCCATAGGATCACACAAGGAACTTTATCGCTTATTTTCGAACTCTTTTATTTTTGAGTTGCATCCCTGAAATGAAATTTCCTGCGTTTGAATGGCGTCAGAGGGGTAGCGTTAAAAGATGAAAGGAAGATGAAAACATTAAGTTAAGCATAGTCTGTTAAAGAGAAGAAAGAGAAGAATAGGTTTTGTGTATAAGTCTGAATATATATATATATATATATATATATATATATATATATATATATACT
>JAQGAV010004014.1:0-11176 GCA_034691345.1 Phasmarhabditis papillosa | reverse complement strand
CCAGTATCTCAAGGTACGTTAGGGCTCTGACCAATCGACAGATTAGGTCAAATACCTTAATTTTTGGACAGCCCGTTCGGGGATAACCGGATGGGCGAAAAGAACTAATACAACATAAAAATATATGTTTCGAAAAAAGAACAAATTCTAGACCGGAACCGCCGGATGTATGTTGAGGCACGCCGCGGTGCAAATTCAGAGAAATTGGAAAAATCCTAACCTTCGAGGCGAAGTAAGCCTAATCTTAACAAGGTAAAATACGAAACACAATCGGTTTTACAGACTTTTAATAAGCAGGAATATTGGAGGTCAAATATCCAGAACAATAAGAATATTTTTAATTGTTGTGAAAGTATGACCACACCATTGGGCATCACAACTCCGCAAAAAGAGCTCCAGCCGAAATTCCTGCTTGAGCTGCTTAAGCAGCGCTACGGTCAGCGTTTCTGCCGAAGCCTTGCCCAGGCCTAGTATATTGATCAAACATGTTACATGTAAATAGAAACAAATTATAAATAAGATATTTATTTATATATTTCTTTGATTGTAAAACCAAAACCCAAAAGTCATTTAAAAATCGATAAATATAAATCGTTAAATTCGGATGAATTCGAATTTGGCCACAACTCCTTCACAAGTTGCTGTTGTATGGAGGATTTCTCCTTCAAACCATCGTTCTACAACTGATTCCTTAACATCTCCAGTCTAAATAAAGAATATTTATAGATAAATTAGTTTGTTTTATTATTTAATAGTGCTTATTTACAATAAAATAGCTTTACGGAATGGGTTTCAGAAGATTATTCGAGCCCAAACGCCCAAGGGGACATAGTAGCTCAGGTGGAGGTGGTACCGCGCCGGCCTATGAATCCGTGAGGACAAAGGGTTTTGAGTTCGATTCCTCCCCGGTCCCAAGCCGGATTGAGCAACCGTGGAATGTATTCTTGAATGTTCTCTTATTATTCCAGCAAAACCGACTTCTAGCTGCGCCAAAGATGGAAAGAATAACAAGAACATCCGTCATGATATACATTTATATATGGAATAAACAGTTTTTTAAATTGGCTTTTCAGAAGATATGATTTTGATCTTCTGACCGAGCTTATGCTCAAATTTTGCGGCTCGTTATTTTCTTTCCGAGATGGCCAAGTATATTTTGTATAGCTTCAAAAGAACAAGACTCCTTAAAGGAAATTTGCTGTTTGATTTTCCAAGTTCATTTTAATTAATAGAACATATATAATGATATATTACTGATTATTATAGCAAAGATTAATGTATTTATCTTCAAAATTCAAAATCAGCGACTTCTTTCGTTAGAGTTTTTATAAAAACTCAGCAACAAGTTTCTTGTACAGAACAAACCTTAGTGGGAATCTGTCTATGGTAAAGTCGACCATTCTCCACCGTGATAGTTGAGCGGAACTTTCTGCCGTCCGGGGAAGTCTCATCAGCTTCCTGAAAGAAAAAAGATCATAAGATTAGTTGTTTCCCAAGCAGTATCCAGTGGCCGTAGTATAGAAACGCCCGAGTGTGTGCGCGGGCTGTTTTTAGACTGCCCGGGAAACAATTCTCAACTGCTCGGGCACACATCCGGGCGTTTCTCTACTACGGCCACTGGGGAGAAACGGTGTTACATTCTTATGAAAAGGCTCCGAAGAAAATCGATTTTCCATTTATTGTAGAATTGGAGAGTAGAAGTATTCATAAGATGAACGTCAAGTTGACATCCGTCATGACCGATGTCGTGACGTTGAAGTTATAGACACCCCGACTTCAAAAATGACGTTGACGTCGTGGTTATAGACGCTACATAACAGCGCTGCTACCCAGGATACTGTGCTGAACACCTAGCAATATACTAAATACAATAATACAATAAATTAATAAATACTAAATGTTGTATTGCTTTAGCATCTTTTTAATTAACACTAACCTCTCCTATCTTAAACTTAAAACTTCCGTTTTTGACGGTAGAATAGAAGTTAAAAAGCCAGTTATCACCCTGTAAGTACCATTTGTTATAGATTAAATGTTATAATTAGAGTACCGGCTATCTTTTCAGAACAGACCTATTGTATTGTTTATATAATGTAACTTTTCTACTATTAAACTCTTTGAATATATAGTCTGTTTTAATACCTAGACTGCACGCGCCCTTTGTAGTTAACCTGCCCAGGGCTAGGAAAAGGCCGGCCCGTTTGTCAAATTTTTGGCCCCGGCCAGGGCCTATTTCCCAAAATGTCGGCCCTGACCCGATTGATGGCCCGGCAGATTTATGGCCGGCCATCCGCCAACTGGCTATAGAATACTATATTTTAAATACTAAGTTATTTTAAGCTTACAAAAAGTATAATATTGTTATATTAATATATAAATAAATATAATCTTACATCTTTTTTATATTCAATAGTAGCTTTACATGCGGCTGCAACCTTTCTAATCAGCATAGATACACCGGCCGCCTATAATAAAAGGTTAACAAAATAGAGTCTGTATCCAGCTCAATGTTTACAGCGCAGTAGTCTGTGGAGCAGCGGTGATAAATAAAATAAATAAATTTATACAAAATAGTATTATATGACTTTTTGCTAATATCTTTTATCCGAATGGTTTCCTTTGTTTCATCACCATTAATGTAAGCGCAAAGAATAAAGCGGATAATTTAGCCACGCCCATTTACAAAAAAGTCCGCAGGTCCGGGCCGGTCGTTGAATGAATCCAACAGATTATTTATCCCATGTTACATGCACCCGGAGACTGAAAGTTAGAAAAGATAAACTTTTTTTTGAATTTTGTTAGTGTTATTGTTAAATATATGAATAATATATATTGTATAAGTAAAAGGAAAGAATGTTCTTTATGAAGGTAAATACAGAATTTAATGTTTATTGATTCACGGCTCGCCGCGTCCTAAGGAAACGGGACAGAGCTAATTCAAATTATAATAAAACTTGATGCTCATAACCTGGCTTATTTTGTTAAGCAATTGATGTTAATTTATATATCATTGGAAAGGCCATAGCTCATTCTGTGCAACTGAGCTTTTTCGAATGATTTGGTTAAAGATTTCCAGAAAAAATGAAAATATTAAAATGATAGCAGAGTCCTTTAATCCCACTGTCTCCGTTGGCGAGCCGTGGATTACTTACCTTCAGGTAATCTTCAAACTTATCCGATTTTACTTCTTCAAATTTTCCTTCGAATAATTCCATTTTAAGTCTGAAAGATACTGTAGAAGTGAGAGTAGTAATGACTTATTGTCTGAGAAAAAAGCAAACTTGGAAGCGGCAGATTCCATGCGCGTAAAATGCCAGCAGGTGCGGTGTTTAAAATTGGGAAATACGCAGATCATATGGCGGCAGACCATTCAACGGACCGTTCCCGGGACCTGGAAAAAGTTGAGGCCAGGCCGGGCCCAATATGTGGGGCAATCAAAATATAGATTTGAATGAACTTTATGGTGGGATTGGACGAACGAAAAGATATTCTATGGCAAAAAGCAACATCTAGAAATTAAGGGCCGGCCCGGGTCCAGGCTGAATGGTTGACATGGCGGTGTAACTCTTGAAACTGAAAACGAACGAGTGTTTCTTTATCATTTTCAATGTTGTATTTATACTGAATGTAGCTTATTAATTGAACTAAATCTGCTGACAGAGACCTCCCATTTAAAAAAGATAAATACAATTTTATAACGCGAACAGATGGTTTTAACATTAATCCTAGTAGGAATATGACGTTTCTATTATAACAATAAAGTTGTATATAGTCTGTAACAACAACTACCGTTTACAGCGCGGTAGCATGGAGAGAGGTGGTGTTATATAAAAAGAAATGTATATTTAAAGAAAAATATAGCAATTCACGTATTTTTATATAACAGCGCTGCTCCCGAAGATACTGAACTGGAAACCGTAGCTCTTGCTACGGGCTATATAATTATCTATAGTCAGCGCCAAGAGTAATAATGGAGTGTAAAGAATTCAACGGTGTTGAAAATCCTCTAAATACGCAAGTGATACTCCATTATTACTCTAGACGCTGGCTATACATATAACTCATAGTTAGTAAAAGCAAAGTGTTTTCTCTCAAAGTACAGCAAAATATTCTTTTTTATTCTAAACAACTGTCGTTCTAAAAACAAACAGAAACTGCCAAGTGTAACCTTTGTAAGACGAGAAGTAAATGAAAGTTCAAGAAGATTTAAGAAACAAAATATTTTCTAAAAATATCTAAAGGACTAATTGAAGTTTATATTATTATTAAAGAGTAAACAGGCCGTGTCATCTGCGTATTTTGCAAATTCTGAAGGAAAACTGTTGCGAAAGGGACCTTTAAATTGTTACAGTGGGTAGACTATTCGCTTGCAGTTAAAGGTCTAATGCATAGATTTGCTATAATAAGATCTAATAAATTTGCAGTTTGTACCGTAACCCCTTGCAAGCGATCAGTCAACCGACTATAACACGGCATGCTATCTTTTGGTTTGTTTTTGTCCAGTAATATACTATCCAACGCAATTCCAATTGAGTTTACTGCTAAAACTATGAAAGAAATCTAGTAGAAAAAACTGAAATTATTTTGTTTTTATAAACTTTATTATTTAACCTATTTAAACTACTTCTAATATTTCGGAAACTTCTAAGAACAGTTTACAATTAATGGTCGAACTGTCAATTTGTGCTGCAAAGTGGCATCTTATCCGCCAGTAATTTAAGCCCATTTCGCTGGCTCTTGCCGAAGTTAAAATTCGGACTTTCATATTCTATTCTGGGATTGATATCCTCTTAAAATTAATGCAAATAAAGATCATTTCGGGTCATTTTGAGTCACAAAACTGTAATATCGGGTCATATTGGGGACATGATTTGTGCCGATGGATTAGTAAGCTGGTGTATAAGCCTGCGGCGCCAATTTGTTGGAGCGCCGCTTCGGGGATTCCAGGGAATATTTCGGTCTACCTCGTTAGTTGGTAAACTAATACAAACTGTATGTTTAATATTTTATTCTAAAGTTATATGGTACTATAAGCAAAATTATAATAACATTGAAAACATAGCTTTAATTTTATAGCATCGCTCCCGATTCAGTTGCTGAACTATTTAATAAAACAAATATAAATATATTTATTAGGAATGTTTAAATATAAATAAGCATTGTTTTACAAAACAAATAAACATAATTCGCACAAGTAATACTGTCTTAAAATATGGCACAAAACCCGTAAAAAGCAACAAAAAAAGAAAAAGAAAAATATTTGAGTTTCAAAAGAATTTAAAACTATTTAAGTGGGCATTCGATGTGAAAGTTGTATTTTTATATAAAAATACTAAATTAACTTTTAAATAAAATTAAAAGTTATAAAAATAAAGCAAGATATGTGTCATGAATTATAAAAGACTCAAAGTTAATAAATACTTATTGCATGAGGTAATATAAATTACAAAATAATGATTAGAGCACAAATTTGCAAGAGAGCATGGATAGGAATGGGGCGCCACAGTCAAAAGTCCTTTAAAACGGGTGACAACGTATCGAATATAGCCTGTCTTTTAACGTACGCTTTGTAAGAGCTCTTTTGTTCGAGCGAGAGGCTATTTTGAGACAATACTTTTTGCACCGGCGCCCTTACAAAGCGACGCATTTGAAGACAGACTATAGATCTAATATATATAAAGATTGTTTATTAGACCTTTAAATATCTTCTAAACAACTTTTGACTGTTTCCAAACACTCTGCGAATGTGTTTGTGACATGGGTACATAATGGGTTTGTGGTGGCTGAGGAAGTGGACCAGTCGGCGGTTCCAGTAAAGGGCGGGACGCAGCCGCTGAGCTACCACAAGGTACGGAAGCAGCTGTAGTCTTGTGTGGAGCGGTAGAGCATATTCCACAACAGAGAAGATGCTGCCATCTAGCGAGTGTCTTTCCAGATAAAATCCACATAAAACAAGCAATACCGCCTACTAATGACATCATAATACCCAACATATAGACTTCAGGCTGAAATAAGACGTATTAGAGTTATATACGATATGCAAGTTAAAGGTCTGAGTGCTCAACTTACACCGCGCAAATCAGTTATATTCTTTAACTTTAATTAATTGTATCAGAAGAATAAGTTAGGTGTAGACTACACCGTGTAGTGTTGCACATTGCATCATTGACTACTCCGCGTTTTCGCGCGCCATTGCTCGGCCGCGCTCCAATAAAATTTGCAGTTCGTACAGTATACCCTTGCATAAGTCTTTGCCGCCAATTATAAAGCGACTTTTGTAATAAATTATTAATAGACCTTATCTAACTCAAAAGCCAAATACTAGAAATGCTTTTAATATATAGATACTGCATTCATGTCTCTTATTAAACTAACTATAGTCAGTGTCTAGAGCTTTGCTACCTTCGCAAAATCATGGGAGCCCATTGCGTAGTCTAATTTACTTTTGAAAACTTAAAGTTTTTTGTAAACTCCATAAATGTTTTTATTGTTTAACTAACCATTGGTAGCTTTCTTGGTCTAATACAACTGGCTCCTTCTAATCCTCCATAGAGCTTACAAGCTAACGTAGTTGGGATCCATAGTTGTAGGTTCAAATAATGATAAGAATCGCAAACTAGCGAAATTATAGTAGGAACTATATATACAAAACAGAAAACACCAGTCTTCCACATTAAACGATCAAGTTTATTAGTATCGATGCCCTAAAAAGATTATTTATATGGAATTATAAAGAATATTTAAGTTAAAAGTTATTGCAATATTTATTTAATCAAACAAAGAAAGAAGTGTTTGTATTCTAATATAGTCAGCGCCAAGAGTAATGATGCTGTGTAAAGAATTCAACGCTCATCTGAGCCCCTTTTGCGAGCACCGCGCCAGCATCTGGAGGCTACTCTCCGTTAAATATTGTACTTTGCAAGTACGCGCGTGCAATTTGCCTGCAGGTGCGGTGTTAAAAATCCAATAAATAAGCGAGAAAAATGAACTTTAGTTTTAAAATGAGATCTCAATCCTTTAACCCCTCTGTCTCTGTTGGCGAGCCGTGATTAACACTCCATTATTACTCTTGGCGCTGACTATATAATATATTTTTATATATTATATATCTTTTCTATCTTTTATATATTTTATATCTTACTCTTCTTTTAAATGCATCTCTTTCTTGACACATAGATCTAAATCCTGCTAATACAAACGCAGCTCCTAATACTAATAATATAGTTCTTGGTATTAATGATAAAAGAAGTAAAGCTATTGGATCAGAATAACCAACTCCACAAAGACCAGAAAGTTCAGAAGCATCTACCTTAAAATAGAAGAATTATTAACACGTTAATTACTTTTTGTAGAATAGAAAACTATTGTTTGTTATTAGATTATGTTATAATAAAGAGTAGATGGGTTAAATAAAAATAATGTAAAGTATGTTGAGTAAAAGCTTTTTCTTCAAAAGTTCATTCATTTTTATAATGAATAGGATACTACGCTAGTATAGTCAGATTCAAAAGTAATACCGCCGGGTAAACTGCGTATTTCGTTATTTTTAACACTGCGCCTGCTGGCATTCTACGTGCGCGATATCAGCAGATTGCAAATTTGCTTTTGCGCTGCCTTACTCAGACAAAATATTGCAACACTACTGCAACTCCAAATTTATTAACACGACCGTATTACTTTTGAATTCGCCTGTAACATAGCTCTTGGTACAGACTATATATGCATTTCTTTTAAAAAGAGTGTTTATTTCTAAATTCTAATAAATAATATATGTTATTATCTTTTATAAACTCTTATTAACTTTACCTTATGAGTTACAAGTACTATTATAGTCATTAATGCTGATGAACCCCAACTATAGAAATGTAAGTAACAACTGTATGCTTCTACACCTTCGGGAATCCATTTGCGAGCTGCCGAAAGATACCTAAAACGAAAGGGTTACGGTAGCTGAAGAGTTACGTAGCTAAGGAGTTACTCTAGCTAAAGGGTTACGGTAACTAAAGAGTTACTGTAGCTAAAGGGTTACTGTATCTAAATGGTTTCTATAGCTATGGGGTTACTGTATCTAAATGGTTACTGTAGCTATGGGGTTACTGTATCTAAATGGTTACTGTAGCTAAAGGGTTGCGGTAGATAACGGGTTACTGTAGCTAAAGGGTTACTGTAGCTATAGGGTTACTGTATCTAAATGGTTACTGTAGCTAAAGGGTTACGGTAGATAAAGGGTTACGGTAGATAAAAGGTTACGGTAGATGAAGGGTTACTGTAGCTCTGAGTTCAGCTGTGTGTTAATTTCACGCGGCGCTTGAATGTATTATGTATACTGGAGGTCCCTTTAGTTTTCATTCTTTCTTATTTTAAGCTCTTCCAGTACATCCTGGATCTGCTCCCATTTACTCCAGAATGGACCACCGGCTAATTTAATTCCGCTCTGTGGTTAGCAGAAGAGAAAAGAATGCGCAGTGAAGAAATTCAATTGTAATTGGAAACGAAAAGAAGAAGAAAAACAATTAGAAGAAGTATAGAAGCCAATTCGGTAGATTTGTTTAGAATATAATACTATATCTGATTTAATAGATAGCCTGCAAGCGTTAACGGGCCGTGATGATGGGCTTCCCCTTCAAAAGTGCATTTTTACTCGGACAAAATTGCTATTTCCCTTATAAAGCCGGTTAACTACCGTTAACTACAAACGTTATAGATTAAGCGGTACGTTAACTACAAACGGCGCTTACAGTATAGATTTTAAAACAGACTATATAAGTAATATAGGAACCCGGTAATCGGTAGTAATGATACAACAAGTGGCGCTACGCTGCGAAATATTATCATAAATTTGCAAATGATTGAGCAGAAGTTGCAGAATGAACTTATGTTAATAACTTACCATGTAAATGCAAACATTAACCACCAATTAGCAGCTGCTGTGCCAAAATAAAAAGTAAATAAAAATGATAACATACAATACATATTATTACCACCTTCATAGATCAAATACTGTTTGCCAGTTGATTCAAATCTAAATTATATTTATTATTATTATTATAGTTTTAAGTATTTTTTATGTATTAATAAAAATATTCTAAATATCTACAGTAACCTACTTCTGACAAGCTAACGCTGTGAACTTAATCCATGTTGGTGCAATATGCGGTAATGAATAACCAAGAAAGCAAAAAGACATAATCAAAATACATCTAAAATACTAAAGTTTATTATAATTAAAGAATATACATAATCTCTATAAAGATATAGGTTTAGCGCCACAACATGTTGAACTTATCGGTTAGGCGAAGTGCCAAAACCTGCGAGTGTGCTCTATTTTGCCGAAACTGTGCCAAAAGATACAGTAACCATGCAGGATTGCGCTTTCGTGGCGGAACCCGGTGATCTTTTCTTAGCCGACAGAAAATTACTCTTTTAACATGTTGTGGCGCAGTATTCTAGAGAGTGGCGGTGTTAAATAACAATAAAATACACGGCTAACACCGCTGCTGTAAAGGATGATTTACGGATCTTGCTACAGTAATCCTTATCTCTAAAAGATATAATTGCGGTTCGCACAACTACAGTACTTTTAGAATAAGAGTATTCAACTAAATTAGTTTTTCGTTCAAAAGTCATCAGTTATAAGTTCTATTGAAGAATAATAATAGAGTGTTAAAAAAAGAATCTCATTGAAAATGGGTCTGAAAGTATTCGAAAATCGAAAATATACGCAAAAGTTCCTTAAAATACGCAAATAACACTCCATTATTCATCTGAATCAGACTACATTACTTTTGCAGAATCATCACAGTTATTAAAACTATTTAGGAGCAACTGGATAAATGCCAAGCCGATCGAAGCTAAGCCGATACTCTTTAATAAGATCCTACTACTAAAGTAGCATCTGTAACCGACCAACGTCAACGTCACTTTTAACGTCGGGATGGCTACCGAAGTCACGACTGAGGTCAAATTTACATTGAAGTTATAGACACTACTTAACACTCAGGATTGTCAAGGGTTGGAACCGAAGGAAGCCAGCACGGACTTATAACAATAAGCTCGGCTTCGCTTTCTACTAGGGCGGACATTCGGTAAGTTATAGGTATAATTTTTTTCGGTAAACCCTAGACAATTAATTATAATATAATAATAATACTTTTAATTACTTACTTTTGTGGATATCTAAATCTTTTTAAGTCGATCAAGAAAGTAAGAAAAGTAAAGGTGCTTACAGCTATAACAATAGTACCCCACCAGAACATCCATGATTTATTTTGTACCTGAAAAATAAGAAATATTTATTGTCTCTTGCAAGAGATACAGTTTCCAGAGCAGCTACCTGAGCCTATGGTACATCGTTCCTTCAAAATAGCATTGCCGGGTTTGGTTATCTTATATTAAAATGTATATATACTTTTAAAGTAAATGATATAGTCTATAACAAAGAAAAGACCTCAGAGCGCGGTTGTATACATAGGCTTCCGCAATTGCATATTTGTCTTTTTCTTTTTTTTATAACAGCGCTGCTGCTAAACTTCCTTTCCCACCTTAATATCCCGTTCAAACATTAAATCTGCTCCACATTGACTGGCACAAACTCCGTTTCTACTTCCAGGTTCCATATCAAGTAAGTCAATTGGACAAGCAAGAGGGGATCCCATATTATGGCCACGGTGTGCTGATATAGAATGAGAACTAAAATATAAATAGACTAGTATGATTACCAGCCCTGGGCAACATTTTGCACCACTGCGGGTTAGAAAATAACAACGCCAGCAGTCTAAGTTTTGTAAGTGACTATACTCGTGAACACTATTATTATTAACTAATTGAAATCCTTGTTATAATTGACCATTAAAGTCATATATCTATTAAATACTATACAATTTAAGCTAAACTTACGATTTTGAGTGTCTAGTATCATCCTTACTAGGATCCATACAAAGTGTTGGCTCATTTGGAAAACGATCGCAGTCGAGAATATCAGGCCAACCAATCTCAAACTCAGCCAATATAGAGGAACAATCACGTTTAACCTAAAATATAAATATATAGTCTCTAGCGCGGTATCATAAATGCAGCGGTGTTGCATAAAAATTGCTTTTGCTCTGCCTTACTCAGACAAAATATTGCAACACTCCTGCTTATTAACACGGCCGTATTACTTTTGAATCCGACTATA
>JAQGAV010004013.1:0-11178 GCA_034691345.1 Phasmarhabditis papillosa | reverse complement strand
TAGTAAGAAAGTGTTTTTAGCCACAATTAGAATATAGGTGCCACTCGACTGGAAATTAGTTTTTTGAAAGCTCATTTAAACAAAATATTAACGCAGACACGGTGGTGCAAAATAGTCGCCCGCGGTGTTATAAATATAACTGACTGTCCAGTCTAAAAGTACAGTCGTTCATATGTAAATTACTATCATAAACAGCCCTTTAAAACTCTTTTAAGCAATAAAACAGGTTTTTATTTAATAAAAATAAAGTTGTAAAATGATTACAGATGAGGAAATATTAATTAATTCCCAAAAATAACAAATAAACTAATAAGTTGGCCCGCCCCGCGAACCCCACTTTTTCTTGTAAACCATTAAAATCGACAATTCCCTGTAGAAGAGTTTGACCTCTTTGATTTACATTAAACTAGATCATTTATTTAGGCATTAAATCAAATAAATAAAGGAATAATTTGTATAATTTTATTATTCAAGGTTAGTCGGGTTTATAGCACCGCTGTGTGAACGGTTATTGCGTACAGAAATTCAAATACACTCAATCCAAGCGAGTAGCAGGGTGCGAAATGGCTGAGGTGTTATTTAAATCTAAGGAATATCGGCTAGTTCTGTAAAATACTTTTTAAACATCAACAATAACGAGATACATAGGTTTCCAGCGCAATATCTTGGGGCGCAGCGGTGTTATATAATAATGAATGGATAATATATAACTCCGCCTCTCTCCAGGACATTGCACTCAAAACTTAGATTTTGTTGCGGACTATAGTATTATATCACGTTTCGAAATGCACTATAGACGAGTTTCATTAAAAAGAATTGATAATAAGTTATAAGTTATAAACGTCTATAAAGTTAAGTAAAAATAAAGTAAATGTGTATTTTTATTTGTTCTTCACAGTTTTTAGCGTGTGAATGTTTTGTTTTGAACAAACAGCTCGACACCCACGGAGATCAGTCAAATAGAGCCAATCAGTTAAAGTAATGACAGTTTGGACAAACTGAGAACTTGAGGTCTCGCCACGACTTAGACAATTTAAAGGACCATTCTAGTTCCTTATATTGCGCTTTGTAGTTAACGAGTGACCAGGACTTCTTTTATGTGTTTATTGATGTCAAACTTTCAGTGAGGATTAGAATATAATGTAAATTTTTTATAAATTTAACTTAAATTTACAAGACGAGGTGTTTTAAAGGTATAAAACAACTTTCCAAGAATTATACAGGAACATCGTTGCTTTAATTACTATAAAGAAATATACAAAGCTACCGAATTCGGTTATAAAGTATACCACCTATCTTTGTTAACGCTACCTCCATAACAACTATATATCTAAAAAGTTTCCAGTTTGTTTCCTGGTTCTCTAATACATCAGTATGGTCTGTTCATGTTTTTAGCTGATCCGGGGTCTCCGGCGTGCCCCGGCGCGGCTGTCTAGTACTGGAACAAATGTTTAGGCTAAATAATCGATGACTAGAAACAATTAGACTTTTTATGAAAAATACAGCACGTAACGAGGAAAACAGATGAAAAATAATAAGTAAAAATAAAAGTTGTTGGGTTAACCGCCGAGTGGCAACTGTAGTCAGTCGGTTGGTGCCAACATTTGGTTGAAAATAACAAAATAAATAAAGTATTTATGCAAATAAAAGGAACCAGGGGGAACATATGGAAGGATTATTAAAATTTTGTATATTTTGTATTATTTTGTATTTTAAAAGTGGATATGGGTTGAATAGGGTCAAGAGCTACAGGCTTATGCTAATAGGCTTATAGTAAAGAAGAACAATGTATTAGTTGTTGGTATTGTCTCTATCAAAAGCTTGCTTTCTGGCGCAGTATCATAGGTAGCAGTGGTGTTATATAGTCTATAATAAAAAAGACCTCCAAGCGCGGTGGTATACATAGGCTTCCGTAATTGCGTATTTGTCTTTTTTGAACATGATTCAAAAGAAACCTAGAACAATAATATCTTTCTGAGAACAAACAACAAATTGCGCATCTAACCATTTACTGGAACTTTAATTTTGCCACCGAACGAGCGTTTTTTGAAACCTTAAACAACACCGCTCAGTCTTTCTTTCGTTACTATACAAATAATACACAACTGGTGGATTGGGATATACCCGCTACAAGGTGAATCCATCAAATAAGTTAAGCGAAAGGTATAGAAAACAGTTTAAATGAATGAAAAAGTAAAAGTTATAGTTGTAAAATATGAATAAAGATGTTTATCCTTTAATTGTTCGATCCATAAATTGCATAATTAAATTGTTAATTGCTAGAACTAAATAAAGGATTTAGGTGGCTTTAAACCCTTAATATCTATTCTGGGATTACATACAATTCTAATATTGATTGAACAATCATGCTTCTGCTTAAGCTAAAAGTCTTACAATAGTTTATTGTGTTCCTATTAAACGAGCTATTAAAGCTAACAAAAGAATAAAGAATTCTGATAACTCGGAACTAAAATTAAGATAAGAAAATGGCGAACGATAACATAAAATAAAGAATATAAGAACCTCAGACCAGTCTCCAAACTAAAATAAGTTAAATAATCTTCAAATGCCACCGTAGGTGTTATTTCATTGAAAGTGAAAATTTGAAGTTCAGCGAAAATCGCAAACTATTAAGATATTCAAATATATGACTAATATAATGGAATTTTAGTGACTAATCCGAAATATTTCAAGAATATCTAACACAGGTGAAATGTCAACTACAGTAACCTTATTAACAAAAAACTGGGTCCCGTGATGGTGAAACTACTGATATCCGGTGGAAAATTGTATGTTGAACACTAATATTATTGCGTTGTTTAGGTGATTAATAAAGTTATAATGTTTATTTTAAATATATTTAAAAATAATTTTGTAAAGTGTTATATGTTTCGATTAGATTGATTATGGAACTATATCACCTATTCCTCGTAGGTATAGTATCACCCATTTCAAGGTCACCCCCCACCCCGAACACTTATTTCGGATCAAATGTTACTAATTATCAAAAATAAGATCTCTATTTTCAAAAATAAACTTTAAAACACAGTAAAAACAATAAAAGTGTTTTCTTCCCGATTTTACAGCTCACAGCTGTTTAGTCATCGTTTTTTCTATTGATTTGAATGGAAAAATGAAACGTCATGAAAGCCCCCAAGGGCGCCTAAGGCATTGAATCATAAGATAGTCAAATAGTGAAGAACACACGTCAAATATGGGGTTTTAGTTTATTTGGGTATCTTTGGTTTCTAGTAAGGTAGGTAAATTGAACTTAAAAAACTTAAAATTTTCAAGTTACATGAAATGGGAAAACTTTTTACTAAAGTAAAGTCAACAAATTTACTAAAGCCTCTTAAGACAAACACAATATATTCGCTATGTTCTAAAAGTTATAGACTAAAACATAGGCTAGCTAGAATAACTAGAATTTCAATATTTAGAGTTAACGCCTTAAACCCCCACAAAGCCAAAAAGTATGCTTTCTTTTAGATTTTGCAATCTGGAACGCCGAATACACCTAAAAGATGCCAGGTGTTATCAAGCACTCGAAATATGTCAGGCCATTTTAATGGCACCAAGGATGTTCAGTGCAGGAAAAATAATACTATCGAAGGGAATTTTAATAAAAACACGAAAAACTAATGAAATTTACTTTTAACAGCTGATTTCGATTGAAAATGACGATATATATTTGTCTTTGCGAGGCAAATATGAAGATGAAATGCGTGGTAAAGAGGTTGAAAGGAACGGCACTGAGTCATAAGAAAGCAAGATTTATAAAGGGTATTTAATAAATATAAGTAATAATATTAATAATGTAAATAGTTATTTAGATATAGGATTTCAGTTCCTTAGCTCTATCCTAATTTAAATATAAGAAAGTTTCCAGATAGTTTCTGCTGGTAATATTCCGAAATGCATGATCGAAACCATACTTCAAAGAAATCTACAGTTATTGTGATAGGAACGATTCGAAAATAAAAGATCAAGCCTGGCCCTTTTCCGGGATTAGTTCAACCGCAACCCATGGAAGGGAATTTAAAGGGCTGACCAGGGGAGATTCGCAAATCAGAAAAGTCAACCAATTTCGAAAACGGGCCTACCTTTTCTTACCACTACCGTAACCCACCCTCTTATCACTAGAGTAATAATTACAAAATAAGAAATCTCTTATTGTCCTTTGAGCTTTTGGCTTTAAACTAAACGACGCCACAGACGCAATGTTTTCGTGTTGAAAGTAGGTGGAACAACTGTTCGAAAAGAATTAGAAAAGTAGGAATCGGAAAAGAATGTTTGGGGTTTCACGGGAATTACGGAATATCTAGCTTCACTAAAATACAAAAGTTAAAACTACGAATATAACAAATCATCGGTGAGTTCGCCTAAAGCTTGGTTGGAAATCAATCTTAATTCCTGGTTTTAGAAAAGGTGTTTGAAATCTGCAAACAAATTTAGAATTCAAACTATTTTTAGGACAACCGATGTAAGGTTTCTCTAGCAACAATTTGCGTCTGCGAAGACTTCAGAATCCTCAGAGACTCGATCGAGTAAAAACAGACGAGATGATCTCAGAGCTTCGTTTTGGGAACAGCCAAGCTCACTAGACCATTCAAAATCAATATACATATTCTAGTAACATTAAATCGAAACAAGTTATATACATACAATAATGAAATAATAACTTAACACTATTGTAAAAGTTAAGACTAAAGTTTCTCCAGCCGCCCTTGAACTACTTATCCACTAGTGTTGTAAAGTGTTCCTGTATAATAAAGAATGTCTCTAATATTTATCTTAGTTTTTAGTAAACACGGTGCTTCTATGAGTAGTAAAGGGCTGACAGGGGGTCGTCCCTCTTCTTTCGCGGTAGGACCGGAATGCCGTGAACTAGACCGCCGTGGAAGACAATGAATAGACCTTTAAACCCAACAGATGACATAAAGTACACGTTGAAAGCAAATAAAGAATAGAAGGCAGGAATTCAGAAAATGAAACATTTGGGAACATATAGAAAAGTACAAGAGTAATAATGGAGTGTTAAAAAAGAGTCTCATTGAAAATGACTCTGAAAGTTTTAGAAAAAAACAAATGATACGGAAGTAACACTCAATTATTACTTTTGGATCCGACTACAAGTTAGTTATAGTTGAATTTAACAGTATAGAGGCGGTGTTAAAAATTAAAAGGCCCATTTTGCAACTCTGCTTCCTTTAAAGCTTTAAATACCCAACTTTTACAACAAAATACGCAGAGAACCCGGTGTCTTTACTCTTGAATAACATTATACTGTATGACTGAAAATAGAATAATTGAATAAGTATTTGTTAAATATGTAAAACCTAAAACTTTGGGATTGTTATACAAACAATTAAATGGGTCGAATCCAGATTCAAGCTTAAGAGAGATTTGAAATAATATCAGAGACTATAGTAAGAGAGTTTCTAGCTATATAATTAAAGGCAGCGGCGGTGTTTTATTTATTACGGTGTAGAGAATAAAAGGTATTTAAAAGTGTCTACTTTGGAAGAATATATATCATAATACCGGGCTAGAAACCCGACAACAGTTTTTCACAGGAACTGTATTTTTATGAAAATTCATTGTTTCTATAGCTCGTTGCTACAAAAATAATCCTACATTTGAAAAACTTATACTATTAATAAAAATAGCTTTGATGCTAGGTTTCCGCTATTCAACAAGAAGAAATCTATTGTTATTATAAGATACGAGTTATTCAGGAGAATAAATGTTTTAAAAACTCATTGTCAGTTGAATACTCATTACAACAAATTACTTATTAACCTAAACTAGTATTTTACTAATCGAATAACATAAGTTTACTATATATTGCATTTATCCTAATGAGAAACATGTCTATTCGTTCAATTAGGTTAAGTATCATTTTCACTGCAAAAGTGATAGTTCGTAATGGTAAAAAGTGGGTTTTGCTGGCTGCGATGGTGACAATACGTAGCAGCAGCAGTGTTAAATAAACTCTCAAAAGATAGCTGGCGTAGTCGTCGACCTGTGCGAGCAATGTTTGTTATTTGAAGAAGATACTCTTGAGAAAGAAAAGAGTTAAACACTTGGAAAAAGTAAGTGTTCAGAGATTTTAGAGTTCATTATAGTTAATTGAGGTTAATAATAATTAAAAGTTTCGAAAAAGTTCTTAACTACGGTATGTTTTAAGCTTTTGAAGCATCTAGTATTCATTGCTATAGTATGAGTCACGATCGAGGTTTCCAGCACCATATCCTGGAGAACAGCGGAGTAAAATAAAATGAAGTTTTCTTTAAATTCCAATCTTTTAATCTAACACCCTACGTGCACCCCTAGATACTATGCTGTAAAGGTAACTTTTGATGCAGACTACAGTTTCGAATAGACAAATTCAGTATATGTTATGCAACATTTCAAAAAACTATGGAACATTACGGCATTTTGAAGCTTTTAAAACAGTGTTAAAAGATGCTTAGCTAAGTAAGATGTAGTCTATTGAACTAATTAGGCTATTAAACATAGTTAAATTTCACAAATATTATAAAAACATGTTTTAGCAAACAGTTTCAGTCCACAAATACTGTCTTATGTGAAACATAGCCGTTCGCAAATCTGGCGACACCCCAAATTACGCCAGCAACATATCACTGACATCTTTTAAGTGTATTATGTACGTAATGGCAGAATGAATGTTGTTAATCGAATGTAGCGGTGTTAAAAAAAGCGCCGGGGCAGTGTTAATTTACAACGCCTGCGGTGGCAGAAATATGTGGTAACGCTAGCTGTAAATAAAAAGAACGCCAGCTATAGAGAGAAGAAATAGTGTAGAACTTGTATGGAATAGCCGGTTTGTAGGCTAAGGGGGGGGGATGCCTTTGGATTAGGGGCTGCGGTGTTATAATATACTAATTAGAAACGAAGCGCCGGGGTGAAATATAGTCTGTTGCAATACTAGGGCGGTATACTGGGGAGTACCGATGCTAAAAATGAATAGCAAATCTGTTGATTACAAACGATTTCTAATAAAGTTTGCACATTTTACAACATTGCGGCCATTACAAATATCACATAGATTGAGATAGAAACTAACTATAAGCTTCTTACCTTCAGCTTTCAGTTAACTTTCAGTTTAAAAAATATGGCAAATTATGCGAAAATGCCAGCCTCTATAAAAGCAAACAATAGATTTCAGCTGAAAATTCGAAACAAATGAGCTCAAATACTAGTTAATTTTCAAAAAACTGTCAAAGATTTAGTATAGTCAATAACAGGTCCTTATGTGGGATTCGTACTGTGAAGGCATCCAACACCCGAAGTTGGTAGGGAACGAAAAATACAGTTAGAAATCTGTATTTCTCTTTTTTTTCTTATTCTACCAGAGAAGAACAAAATAGCCATCGTTGCCGACTATAGCTCTTAAAGGATATCACAACCATTTCACTTAACGGACTTATGACTGAAACTGCAAACTTCTCGTACAAAATAGTTTTGCCTCCTAGGAGTACGACCTTTACCCTCTAAATTTCAAAAATTCAAAAAGAAAACTGAAAAGCTCAAAAACACTCTTCTAAGTCTAGTAAATGACATCAATTAGTCTAGAATAAACAGCACTGAATTCACTATTTCTGCGGGTTCCCTGCGGGTTCTGCGCGGGTTGAAAGTGGCCGTAGAATCCGTATGAAAAACAAACAAGAAGAACCGGAACTCTGCCCAGCAACCAATACAGGCAAATTTAGCCGGCAAAAAGCCACTGGCAGGGTTTACCGTCCGTAGAAGGGGTTTAAAGGCTTGTGGTCACTGAATTTGGGCTGTGCTCTACGGGCGGTTCATTGAGATTTCAGAAATAATCAAGTTTGAGGATACTGAACGCATTGTTATTTGGCATTCTAAATAAGGAAACTATATAAAATTTGGAAAACTAGAACGGTAGCGTTGATTTGGAAGCAAACTGACAACTAGCCTATTTAAACCTCTACGAGTTACCGCTTTGCCATTGCAAATAGATTATGTAGGTTAAAACAAATGATTTTCCCTTCAAAAATAGGAAAAGGAGGAAGTTTGGAGCCAATTTATTGCAATATCGTGCAGCAAGTTGATGCTGTCTATCTATGTTTTGAAACAGAAATCAGCAGAGAATAAACGAAACATTCAAAAGGATTCTGCGTTCTTAGTTGTTAGAAAAAATGCCAATCACTCAATAAACCACACATTTGCATAGATGGTAAAATCTATAAGGTTGCTGCAAAACCTTAACTACAGTACTTAAAATGCCCCATTCTCATTGGGTCGTAGTTGTTGAATTGGGTCGCGTCTTGCCTATATTCAAGTTGCTGCTCACCAACAGCAATATTTACTATTCATTGTAACGACATCGCAAAAATACAAATATTAGAAAAGAAAATTGCGTAAAACGGAAACTGGTCGGACAGAAGGCCATTTCTTGCATTGGCCGGAACAGGGCCGGGCCCAGAGAATTTAGAAAAAAGTTAGCTTGGAGACCGTTCCGGCTCCCTTTGAATTCAATTGAAACACGTTGGCTGCTACCGTTTTGGAAACAAAAAAGTCCATTCATCGCTGAAAGAATCAAATTTTAATTAAAAACGAGAAACGGATCCTTTTTATGAAAAGTAGTCAAAATAATATTAATATATTTAAATGTTGGACAATTCGTATAACAGTGTGTTGTTCACAGCAGGAAAGATTATATTCTGTATAGAGTCTATGGAAACCTTCTGTAAAAGACTCGAAGTTAAAGTTAAAAACTATTTAAAAAGTATTAATTTCTACGCATTAAGTCTCTAAAACATTCCGTATTCTGTATAAAATATATTGAGTCTAGTCTGGTGACCATTCTTGTTCGCACCTTATTTACTCATAACCAAATTCACTTTCGAGCGAGAGAAGACCGGTTTAGAGGAATGGTCAAGAAATATTAAAGTTGTATTATAATCTGATCAACAAGTAATAATGGAGTGTCACTAGCGAATATTTTCGTTATTCGAAAACTTTTAGATCCATTTTCAACAAGAATCTTTTTAACTCTGGGTTATTGCTCTTGAATCAGACTAGATATAAAGTCGAAGGAAAAAAGAAAAGTCATTTTTAAAAAGTTATTCTTACATTTGCTAACAACATTAGGTTTTACATACTTTGTTATAACTGTTAGATCTTTTGTGTTTTCGAATAAACGAAACTAAATATGTAACTTCAGTTCGGTGAAATACCGCGCATAAAAAACTATCAAATATTTTTACAACCAATACAAAGTAATGTAGTGATATAAAGATTGTTAATACACCTTTGTCTGCTTTTTTAATGAGATATGAGAAAAAACAGTTCATTTGTTCTAGAACATTGACCAGAAGCGCAGTATGATAAAAATGTTGATATTTGAATCCGAATGGAAAACATACTTATTTTTCGAAAAACTCATTTGAATCTTTACAACACCCCATATAATTTAATAGAGAGCTTCCAATCTAAAGGTTTGAATAAAACAATAGTTAATAAAATGCAAAATTATCTTAAAACTGTTGTCGACCAAAAAACGAATGTATAGTCTAAATGACTAATATGATGGATGTAATAATTAAAATGGTTGTTTTTGATGACAGACAGGTGTCAGTAAGGAAAATGAAAAAAGAGATTCTTATCTATACAGGATTGAAAGGAATTTAGAAAGGAAGGCAAGGGAATGGGTAAAAGATTTAGGGTTTTGCTGTTTTGGATACTTTTAAGTTGTAGGAATAAATATATTAATACATTGTCTGAAAATAAATTAACTAAAAAGAAAACTTGCACTAATCGTTAAAATTGAACGTACATGTGAGGAAAGGCTTTCGGGTGAAAGGTTTGACGTCTGTTTTTGTAAAACCGTCTTTTCATGTCAAGTACGAAGCGATAAAATATAAATGCTTGGGGAAATAGGTTAACTGAAGGAAGAAACTTACCTAATCAGTTGGGAAAGTATAATGAATATATAATACTACAGAATAATCGGTAACTTAGTCTGTTTCAAGAGTGAGGTTTACCGCGCAGCGTCCTACTGAGAAGCGGTGTTAGATTACAATAACGTACTTTTAAATAAAGGCTCCCAATCCGCGGATTTTCCCTTTATTTAGTCTAACCGCCTCTCCCACAGGATGTTGCGCAGGAAACCTCGTTCTTGATACTGACTATAGTTCACCAACACATTTCTGATTGCATACTTTTAAAGCATGAAGTATTTCCATACGTTGTCATACCGGCGAGTTCCATCCTACGCTTAGTAAGAAGAACAAGAATATTGCGTGTAAAGCCACAATTATAACTAAGCTTGACTAAATACGCGCTATAACGCTAAAATCGTTACTGTAACTATTATTTACGCCTGTTGACAGTCCTATAATTTCATTTCAATCAAACGAGGTCCCGTAGCGAAAGAAGAAGAAGAAAGAAAGAAGGCTAAGCAATTATAGCTGACCTTCTGAAGGGGGAAAAACTAGACGCCGAGTGGGGAGAGGATTTCAACGGGGTTATATATATATATAATATAAACGAAAATTCGGTGGATGAGGAGCCTTTTCTTGAAAATTACATTAATTTTTATAAAATACCGCTGCTCTCTAAGATACTACACTAATAACCTAACTACTGATGCAGACTATGGCACATTTAAAAACCTAGTTATAAAACATGATATTTTACTTTTATTTTCGATCGATACGATGAAAAACATCAGAAAACATTAGACGATACCCCACAACATGCATAATACTTAGAGTAACCCAATGTTCTTTCAATTAATTTAAAAAAGAAACAACACCATCGCTGGCAATTGAAATGACGGCGGCGGGGTGTTGGGCGGGCTGGCCGGAGGCATTTTTTAATTTTGTAAAACAAAGGAAAATCGGCCAAAATGACACATTGATATTAACGGGGAATGTTAGAAAAAAGAAGAAATAACAAAAAACAGACAAATTCAATATTACGATTTAGAATTTATGTTTGTTTAATGAAATTACTATTGGAACATATATGACAAGCCTATTTATAGTGCTGTGCTTTAGTTCTAGTGGTTAGAGCAGCGGTCTCTGAATCCGAGAGGATCTGAGGCTGTGGTTTCGACTCCCCGTAGCTGCAGAAGGCTTGGGAAACCAGCAGCTTACTTATCCCATGTTTCGTGCACCCGAAGACTGA
>JAQGAV010004012.1:0-11184 GCA_034691345.1 Phasmarhabditis papillosa | reverse complement strand
CACATTCCATTCCGTCAAAGAATTCTAAGCTATAATTGATTTTAGATATAGCAAAAAAGTTAACTTTTCATAATTTTCCACCCAGAAAACCATTTGTGTGATCTCAATACTGTATTGCCAAAAACCCATGTCTAGGTACCTTTAAGAAGTTTTTATAAACAATCAATTCTAAACAAGGATTTAATCATCTTCTAAAAACTAAAAATTCTATATTTCCTTTTAATTTCTATTAAAAACAACGCAATTTCCTAATTCCGCAACTAAATCGAGTGCGCCATCGTAGTTCCACGAGTGTGCTTATTAGACTTACAAGGACAGGGGTTTTGAACCGAATCGGCGGTTAAAATTCAAAATAAAAAAGAAGTTTGCCAAAATTGAGACCATTTAGCCTTGACACATCGAAATCAACATGGCGTGAAGAAAAACAAACTTAGTGATGAAAATAGGTTGACAAGGAATTAAATCCAAGGGGGTATAGTTAAATGGATGAGGTAGGTCGCAGTTCCAGCCCAGTTGCCGTAGTATAGAAACTCCCGTGTGGGTGCCCGGGCAGTTGAGAATTGTTGCCCGGGCAGGCTAAAAACTGCCCGGGCACCAACCGGGCGTTTCTATACTACGGGCACAGTATCCTGGTGAGATGTATTACCGTGAATGTACGTTTGAAGAAAATGTCCCCAAACCACAGACTGCGCTGGAAACCTAGCTTTTTACTGAAAAGCCGGGCCCAGTTACCTAAAAGTTGGCACTCGCCCGAATTGCAGAGGTAGATATCCGGCCTGGGTTTCAAAATTTCAGGCCTTGCCGGATAACCACCTCTGCCGAATCGGGCCAGTCAGTGAAATGCCCCTATCTCTGGAGTCAATATAAGATAGAGACTATTATCTTTGACAAAATAGTAGGGTCAGTTAACCATGGAAACATTCATTGTATAAATAGTTTATTGTAAGAAGCGGGGAATTATAGAGTGAAACAGCGGTTAGAACGGTTACACTAAATTACTAACAATTGATAAAATAATAGAAAAAGAATTAGAATTAGGAAACAAAAATAAATATTTGAACTATAGTTAGTTTGAAAATATAAAATTGCAGAACGTAACGAAAATAAATAAATCAAAGCCGTGTTGTTTTACGTATTCTGTTTTGGTGTATCCAGCTATATATATTATATGAAACCAGTCCGAGTAATAATAAAGTGATAAGAATTCTCGAAAAATGAAAATAAAGGCAAACTTAGTCAAAATACAGTAACAATTCTTTACGCAGACTATACTTTAAAATACTCTTGAGCTATCCATACTTCTACGAAACAACATATAATTCGATTGAAAAGGAAAAATTCTTCCAGGATCCTAATAAAAACCTTTCTATCACTCCGGCTACTTACATACCGCTCTGGTTTTGTAAAAAAAATAACAATATTCCATTAAAAACATGTTTTTTGCATAATAAATAGGTTAAATTGGTGCGGAAGAGGTGCTGTGTTGTGGTCTTGTTTAGTTGATATTCATAGATGCATTAATAATACAATGAAAGTAAATTCTACAAAAGAAGACCACCAACCATGAAATATGCAAAAATCCAAGGAAGCAAAGGAAATGGAAATGGATACGCAGTTGCAGGGAAGTAAGAGACTGAGCATCAACTTGTTAAGAATGTAAGAGTTACTTATGGGGTTCATTTGAAAAACTTGTCTATATCAAAAGCTTTCTTTCCAACGCACAGGGAGAACAGCGATGTTACATAAAAATGAATGGCAATTCCGTAGATTTCTTTAAAAGTACATTTATTTTTATATAATACCGCCTCTCTCCAGGATACGGTGCTATAATAGCTATTCCAATACATACTACGCATAATATATACACAGTAACATCAATACTGATTAAGTTATCATCAAAATAAACTTAATTTAGAGTGAAACTAAATATAGTGATAGTTTTTAGCAACCTAGCGCATCTTCACTACTTTCGGTAAGTTCTACGCTCTAGCGTACTAAATAAAGTAATTTCTAAACCTTCTAATAAGTCGACCCCGTTAAGTTTGAAAAATAAGTGTGGCGAAAGCACATAAAGAAAACCATTAAAACTATTAAAAACTATTTAAACGAATAAAAAGAATACAAAAAGAGGTCTAATTTAAATAGAATAAAGAAAGTCGTAAAAGGTTAGTGTGGGGTTAATCGAATCGAGAAGAACATTAGTTGAATTATTAGAATACGCTAATTTAAATAGGAATACATTAATAACGAGGGAATTGGGCGCGGTAAGCTTATTCCGGGTTAGAAGGAAATTATTTAGTTTATGGATATTTAAGGATGAGGTCGGGAGAATGGGGGGGGGGGAGCCTGCCCAGGGCCGGGTGTGTTCCCGAATGTGGTCCCGAACCCGGTCAGCCCGGTATGTTTTGTAGTAACGCTGTTTGACCATGGGCCCGCAAAATAATTCTGTTTTGAGGGGGAATACGGTAGAATTGTTGTTTAATTATTAGCGCCATATGCATATCAGCATTATCATTATAGTTATAGATGACGTTTTATTTTATAAAAAAGAATAATTCGCTCATTTATTAATGTACGCTTTAAGGTTTACGAAAACACTGCTGCTATTAGCATAGAAAACACTTCCGGTTTCAACTTTGACTTTGATAACAAATCCTTTTTCTTTCCATGCTATAGTCTATAACAAACAAAATACCGCAGAGCGCGGTGTTATTCGTATGCTTACGCAATTGCGTATTTATCTTTTTCTTAAACAACACCGTTCACTGCATTCGTTTATTGTTGTTTATTGTTGTTCGTTTATACTAAAGCCATATTCATTTTTCATTAGTAAATGGCGTCTTCAGCAAAGTTAGAAGTGGGCATGTTGCGAAATAGTCTTTTAATTTTTATGACGGTTTCCTTACCTTTGAATTCGACTATAACAATGCGGAGGTGCGAATAAACAGTACAAAAACAAAATATAATCTCTCATTCGAGAAAACAAAAGAATATTACATGAAGGAAAGTTATAGATTTAAGAAATGCTGGTTTAAAAATAAATAATTATATATTATAATCATATTTCCATAGATGGAAATGCTTGGTTATGGTTATGCTTGGAACAACATAAATAACCCGCGGTGAGGTATATTTTACGATGCATACTTATACGTAATGAGAGGGTGTTCTACGCACTTTTGCCATGTTGAATAATCGAAAGTCGAAGGGGAACAGACGGTCTATGTAGAGAACAACGACCTTCTTTAAGGATTTGTAAGATGTTCAAGAATGAAAAGGGCAATTTACAACGGTAACTAATAGTTATTAGAGTAACGTATTTAGATTAGTTATGAAATAATAATCGAGCCAAACAGAAAGGGTTCTCAGACAAATTACCCAAGATAAAACAAAGTGCTGTGTCGATTTTAAACCTATATAAACGGTACTTAACTCTCATAAGGGTTTAGGCTATGGAATAAGCATTTAAAGCTTAATAATCTGATTGGATCTTGTATCGATTGGTTGTAAGATGAGTTGTTATAGGATGTTTGGACTTCTATGAAATTCAAGAGTGTTCAAATTAGTTTGTATGTATATTATAGTCTGAATTAAAACAAAGTTTCTACAGTGGCATTCAAAAGTAATACGGCCGTGTTAATAAGCAGGAGTGTTGCAATATTTTGTCCTAGTAAGGCAGAGCGAAAACAAATTTGCAATCTGCTGATACGGGGCGCGTAGAATGTCAGCAGGAGCAGTGTTAAAAATTACGAAATACGCAGCATACACGGCCTCATTGCTTTTGAATCTGACTATAGCCCATTCAGGATATTGCGCTGGAAACTCAGCTCTTGCAAAAGACTCTATGTATTTCCCCCAAGTATGTTCAACAGCACCCTAGGATTCCGGGTCCTCGAAGACAAAATCCTACAACCTTCTGCAATCTTCATTTCAATCTCATTTCTCCACATGTTTTATGTGTTTTCTTTGGTTTTCTCATTTTTACATAAAAACCCATAATTACAGCTAGTTTTCGGTCGAGATTCGTCGCCGTCACCGCGCCGGCTAAGCCGCGGTGTTAGAAAATTAGCTATAGGCGCAAAATAGAGAGACTGGTGCGAAATCTAACACTTGGTTTAATGTCATGGCGGTAGTTGCGCATTTTTGTTGAGAAATGTTGATGAACTTTTTGAAGAAGAGTTTTCTTTATCAAACTTAAATAGTAGCGTTCTAGATTTCAAACGAAACTTTAATATTCCTTTAAAGGCCTAAAATAGTTTCACAGTT
Organism: Phasmarhabditis papillosa; assembly: GCA_034691345.1. Classification (NCBI taxonomy): domain Eukaryota; kingdom Metazoa; phylum Nematoda; class Chromadorea; order Rhabditida; family Rhabditidae; genus Pellioditis; species Pellioditis papillosa. Next base: position 6,918 of record JAQGAV010004012.1, on the reverse strand, counting down.
CTTCAAATTAGTTAAATGCCCGGTAGACCGTATCGAATACTCAGTGAAAGACCCTGTTGACCCCATTATAGTAATAGTTCTCGCTATTATTGTTAAATATCTAATAATACAGTAAAAAGTGAGAAACCATGTCAAGTATAAGTGTTATAAAAGTATTGTATATGTATAAATATAGTCTGTTGCAAGAGCTAGCTATCCAGCGTAGCATCCAGAGGTGGTTATCCGGGCGGCCCGGCCTGGGTTTCAAAATTTCTGGCCGGGCCCGGTCGGTAACCAGCTCTGGTAGCATCCTAGAGAAAGGCGGTGTTATATAAAAGGAATCTTCTTTTGAAGGCAAGGATCCTAACCCAACGATTTTACATTCATTTTTATATAATACCGCTGCTTCCGAGGATACTACGCTGAGCTCTTGATAAAGATTATATGCATAGAAGTATTTTATAACTATAAATACATTTACTAAAACATTCTTGAAAATAGAAATTCTAAAACAATGAAGAACAAAATAAGAATAACATAAGAAGGAAATGATAGTTTTTGTTCTAGAAATCGGTTAGATCTGCAGGTAGATTACGGTAGAATAAGAGGGTAAAGGAAGTCCTTTAAAACATATAATAACTACAAATAACTATAGTTCATATTAATCTGGATCGGTAGCACAGTGGTACAAAATTATAAGAATAACACATCAGGAATGTATTGACTAAAACAGTTGTGGAACGAAGCAACCGCTGTAGCTGAGCTCACAAACATAATGGAAGAAGTACAATTCCCAGAGAACCTCAGCCATCCCATTCGCAACAGCCGCTCCCGCACAGAACCTCTCAGTCCCAAACACTAGAACCATGAAGATCCCAGCCTCCAGAACTGCATATAAACCGATCCAAATAGACTAATAAATATTGTTATCCTCTCTCCCCTATCTCCTTAACTGGCGATCGGGGTGCAAAATCAACGAAGAAGCCGCCGAAGAAAGCCGCCGTCGCAGCCGAAGAAATGGTCCAGTCGGAAGAAGCTATTCGATTCGCCATGGATACTCCAACACCAGACCATTGATCCGGAGCAGCAACTCAGATAAGTTCTATAGGGATCGTGGGTGGCGCAGCCCAGGCCAGTGGACCAACTCCAAACGGAGGTGGTACCACCAACCAGGTCTAGAAAAGCAGACCACCTGGAGCGTATTTTCCCGGAGGGTCCTGGAGAACATGGTTAAAGCTATTCACCAATTTTTTAACTCTTCAGCATGTTACTGAAGAGTCTGAACGTAAACTCATTCTGTTGCAGGTGAGAAACACTTCCAACCAAAGAAGCTACTAATGGCCGAAAGATACAATTTTCTCAGCATGCAACAGAACCTGGTCAATTGCTTGGAGAATTCTGGGCCGATGTACAGAAGTCGGCCAACAACTGTGCATTCGAGAAGGTCAAGGATTTCCGAGATATCCAGGCAACCATGGTATTTGTGGTTGGAAACTCCGCTATGAGACGAGAAAACGTCTTTTAGAAAGGGAGGACTTTTAGAAAGGAAAAGAGAAAGATCGTCAAAGAAAGCTTTGGAGCTGACCGAAGCCTATGAACGAGTTGGAAACTCAGCTCCAACTCTCAGGGAAGGAAATAAGCCAGGTACAGCGTGACCATCACCGTGCCCACCGTCACCAGGCAGGCAAAAGTAGACACTATAAAAATACCCACCATAAAAGCAACTATAGAAAGTCGTATAGGTCCCCCACGCCAAGATGCCACAAGCCCAACAAAGGATGCTGCTCAGCCTGTCGGTGGAGCTTTGCTCGAAAACCCGCGGCTCGAAAAGAACCTTGTCGGGGGGCTTTGCCAGTAACACCGCGGCTCGAATATAAATGTGCAACACCAGATGGTGTTCATAAATTAATGCACTTCGTCCAGAACCACCCGTTATGCTGGATATTTCGCTGAATAACTTAAGTATCCCTATGGAACTCGACACCGGGGCGTCGATGTCTATAATTAATAGAGAAGCCTGGGAGGCCTTGGGTAGCCCAATTCTAACAAAGGCAGTAACAAAGGCAGCCGCGTGTAATAATAGCGAAATCCACTTTGCTGGAAAGTTTTCAGCTCAGGTGAAGTTTGGAAACAAAAGTGCTATGCTGGATATGCACGTCATGAACCAAATGGCAAGACCTCTATGTGGAAGAGACATCATTCGTAGACCGTTGACCGCATTTCAAAGTCAACAGTATCAAGCTCATCAAAGAAGAAATCCCGAATAAACTCAATGATATGTTAAATGATAATAAAGAGTTGTTCTATCCTGGTCTTAGTGAATGTAAAAATGTAAAAGCTACACTAAAATATAAAAATGAGGTAGCCGAACCAAAATTCTTCAGAGCTAGGCCTGTGAAAGGAAATTAGACTATTACGAAAAATTTTCAAATTTCATTAAAAGTTGTTAGGTTTTTGTGTGTTCTCATTTTTAAGATATTTGGTTCATTTCAAAGCATCGATTCGGAGCAAGGTATGTAATTATAGTCTATAGTCGAATTCAAAAGGAATAATGGAGTGTAGAAAATAATTTTCAAGCCAAAAATGCTTGTACGCAATTGCGTTTGCCTTGAAAATCATTTTCTACACTCCATATTCATTTTGAATCAGACTATATATCAATAACTAGCTTTCCAGACCATTATCTTCGGAAAAAGCGGTGTTCGGTAAATGTTAATGCAAAAATAAATCATTTTGATAACAGTTGCTAAACTTCAATACAAAACAGTTGCGTAACGAACTTTAAGCGCTCAACCCATAACTTCTTTTATCATTAGAGCATATAGTTAAAAGGGATATATCTTCAGTGTAGTCTAGTTCAAGAAAGGGGTGGTCGTCGCCTATTTAGCATAATATTTAACTATGTAAATATTGTAAATGTGAATTGTAATGGATAATTTAACTAAATAAACAAAAAGGCCAGTTTAACCGTCGCGGCAAAGTTGTACAGTTTCCTTTAGGATGTTTGAACAAACTTTGGAATTCTAGAATCAGTGAGTATCATGGAAGGGGTGGTAATGGACCGGCCCGGTTCGGGCCGATTTTCCAAATACCCGTTTGGGTTGACTCATCAAATTCCGACCACCGCTATCGTGAACAAATGGAGGCAAAGTTTTCGATCAGTCCCTGCCCGACATAACTGTAAAAACAAAGGAATCATATATCTTCTGAAATTTCGTATGAGCCAGACATCAACTACAAGATTCCTTAATAGTTCATAACGAATATTGATGTTTTTTTCTTGAAGTTTTATAACAGGAACCTTATGAATTTTATAAGCATAATTCTTGATCGTGCCTTTGTATCTAAGAAAAACAACCATCTTTTCATTAGCATTCTTTTTACGATCAAACACAACATGTCTAATATTATCTTTGAAATTACTTAAATTCCGAGTTTCTTCATCCTCATTAGCTGGCACTATGCGGAATTTATGATTAAGGTGTATTGATTCCCTTTTAAAGCTTACACTGGTTCTATTCTTGATTTGATAACTGTACGAGCTCTACACTGGGAGGTTTTGTAGAATTGGCAAGCTTCCAATGGCTTTATATTCAAAAATACTATTTTCTTTCCTTTTATAGTTAAACAACAATTGTTTTCTAAAATAAACAAAATCAATGCAATATAGTCTGCTTTTAACTTTATTAACTGGCTTGTTGTCTTTTCTGCAAGCGAACTATAACATCTGACTGAAGACATCAACTGCACTACGTCTATATAAGAAGATATATTCGAAGAAAAGTGGAAGGTTAGTTTCATCCTTACGTTTTTAGGATTGGACAGTAAACTTAACTACATACCCAGACTACTCTATTTTGAGTCGGCCTGCCTGCCTGGCAACTTAAGACCGTCGCAGCAAAAAGGCACGGGCAGAGCCAAGGAAGCGGATTCGCTGTTCTAGTATAGTTAAATCCGAAATAGAGAATTCGAGAACTCTCTGGGCGTTTTTTTGAAGGCACTCTGCAAACTTCTGACGCCTACCTACGTTGCAAACTTAACCTTGCGCCTTTTGTATTTTGCCTGTAGGTGCGGTGTTGAGTCTCCGAAAAAAGAATTCTTACAAATTTGTTCTGATTCGCAGCCTCCACTCCTCGGCTGCTGTGCTATGAAGTCTCACTTCCTATGGTTCCGTCGTCTCACTTCTTCGGTCCAAAGATCTGTTATCTTCTTGTGTTTCGTAAAAATGAATAAACATATTTATTCATACCAAAGTCTAGCCAATTTCTTAGGATACCATCTACATCCCATTCTTTCCCAAATCATCCATGTTTCTTTTGGATTTCTTCTCATCTCTGACGTCACTGCTAATCTGTTTAAACTTTTCTACACAATTACATCTAACATTGAGCTTTGAATCTTCTAAAAAGATTGAAATTAGCTAAATATATAATATTATTAATAATATTAATAATGTTACATTATTTTAATTAAACTTTACAATTGCTCTTTGAGCTTATTTCCAAGTTCTTCATTATGTAACTAACAACTGCCTTTGTGTCAATCAAAAATGGTTGTGACGGGTTCGAGCGAAAATTCGCCAAATATTTAGTTTTAGTTAAAAGAATCAGCTTTGTTCTGAGATAATTGCAGATTACTGATGATATAGCACTGAAGATGTATCTCTTGTAATAGACTATGTATGTTTTCATATATTTCTACTAGTTTTAAGAATTTAGTTGTCAGTCCTAAAGTCTATTTAATAGTTGATAAACGTATTATTGCCTTGAAAAAAAGAGTATCGAATTCGCTTCGGCTTAGAGTATCCAATAGAATAGACAGTATTATTTCGAACACAAGTAATACATAATGATATAGTCGGAGAACCAATCGCTTGCAGCTAAAGGTCAAATAAATTCAATTTAAAGCACAGATTTGCTTTAATTGTTTTAATAAACCTAAAGAAATTTGAAGTGCGTACCGTAACCCGTTGTAAGCGATTAGTCTGCCGCCTATACAAGTAATATATTTAGGTTTAAACATATGCTTTAGACAATTCATTCTTCTTTTCATGGACTATGCCCTTGTTTGCCATTTGTTTTCTGTTAATGTTTCAACAACATGTCTGCCTTTGCCGTTGTTCAAATTATTTCCACGAAGACTTTAGAAATTTTCGAAATTACTTTTGCGAATAACAAGTAATTTTGTTATTTTGTACTTTAGCTTTACTAAAATTCATATCCGATATCCTTATGTAATAGAGTTGGGCAGCTCGGCTCGAACTAAAATTGTAATTAGTGTTCGACGAGGTACGAAGCTTGAAAGCCCGTTTTTGCGAGAGCCTGCTTGAGCCCGGGCTTCGCGACGGAAATATTTTCGAAACTATTTCAAAATATTTGTGTTTTAAAAAGTTTAGTTTTGAGTTTATCCCCTCACTCCACAGCCTCACTAAACAGGAAGCTCCGTGGATCAGAGCAGCGGTGTTAAATCCTTGACTGACCTCTCACCCTTTAAATCGTATTGTTAGTAAACGGCGCTCTATTCTAACTCAGACTGACTTGTTTTGCTCTATTTCTAAATGTGATTATTCGTGCATTCTGCAGCCGATTCTTAAAGGTCGAAGAGCCTAGTACTTTAAATTAGCAATGGGGCACATTTCTAGCCGAACACAGTCCTTTAATTGCAGTTTTAGCAGAAAATATATTAATTATTCACTAAATTGCTATATCCTAGTGTTTGCAAATTTTGCCCAACGGATCGGAGTTCTCCGCCGAGTCTTCAAAATCACCGGGTTTTTGAAGGGAATTTTCGATTATATCTATTAACTGTATCAGCAGCTTGGTTTTGGGGGCAGTGTCCACGGGCCGTAGTATAGAAACGCCCGGTGGGTGCCCGGGCGATTTTTAGCCTGCCCGGGCCACAGGCGTTTTTATAGCTCTGGAGCAGCGGTATTATATAAAAATGAATGGAAAATAGGGGTTTGAAAGTCTTTTGTTTGAAATTTCATTTGTTTTAATATAACACCGCCTCTTCCTTAGGATACCGCGCTGGAAATGTAACTCTTTATACAAACTACAAGTTTATATATAAACTTTACAAACTTTCATTACAAAATAGCTTCTATCCTCCATTTAAACTTAATTCAATGGATTCGCAGTGCGATTTGGCGGCAAAATTGGATTTTAAATTTGTTGTCTGCACTCTTTTGACTTTTTGAAATTGGTCCAACTAGAAATAGAGTGAAATAAGATTGTAGTCAAGAAATTGCGTTGTTTTAATAAAATAAGCTGTTTGCTAGTTTGATATTTTGTTATTTGTTATTTATAATTAGTTTTTATTTGCTTTATATATAAGTTAGTCTGAGAAATTGATTGTTTACAAGATTTTTAGGGTACTGTAGCTAAATTTTTGCTAAGTATAATACAATCTACTAACGATGATAAACTGACAAATTAATATAAAAAAACTAAAATTTCGAAATTATGCAATTATTCACTTTATAAAGTACGGTGAGGTGACCAGAACTTCTTCAAGTGCCCGGTCCCCAAGTGCCGAGGAAACCTTCCAACCACCTTCAGGTTTTGACAACTCCCTCCATGAAACGCTTCTTTTGTTTTCCACGAACTATACTCTTGTAAGCCTCTTCTGTTGGTAGGAGCAATGTCTGGATTCCCCGTTCTTCAAATTATTTCCACAAAGGATTCTGAAATTGTTTGGATACTTCTTCCAATAAAAGTCATTAGTTAAGGAAGCCCTTGCCAGGGCCGCGCCCATTTTGGCCCCAACGGCGCCCACCGGGCGCGAGCCTAACCGAACCGCCCATATCTCTTGAAATAAATAACATTCAATATTTATACAGGGCCCAAGTCATCTCTTGAACTACTTGGTTCATCTTGCTTTAGCGCTCCCTCTTATATTAATACGCGCTCTATTCGCAATTCTGAATTTCCAATCAGATTC
>JAQGAV010004011.1:0-11187 GCA_034691345.1 Phasmarhabditis papillosa | reverse complement strand
TGATTGCACTCATCCAGTTATCAGAATTCCTGATGAAAGTATTTTCCGTGCACCATGTGTTCTCGTTTCTTTTTTTTTCATGTTGATAATGTCATGTAATAAATTCGTTTCAGGCAAGAATGTTGTATGATTCACAGCGCCGGTGTATCACAATATGCAACCTTCGGATGATCAGGTTGGTTGAACTTTCAGTTGGAAGATATAAACATTGTTTAGCTCAATTCGATTGATGTCAAAGGATATTATGCGGATTACCTGATTGAAGCAGGTGGACTGGGATATCTGTAAGCGAACACTTATTAGTTGTTTCACTGATTTTTATTTAGCTGACGATACGACATTAATGCTGGATGGTTATGGCGCTTGAGCTATAATGCATCGTGTGTGAGTTGCATCATTGCGTTTTTAATCCCATTGCTTTCAATTTAGGAAACCAACTGATACTGTGACGATGATTATCACTGGGCTTTAAAGAACCAGCCAAGTTGGAAGAAAAGGTATGTCCCTGACATTTATGTTCGTTAAGTCTATGGTGATTTATTAAGTATGCCGACGAGGATGCCGCTGATTTTGATGATCCAGAAACTGAGCTGATGCGTATGAAGGAGGAGGAAAGACCGCAGGTATATTACATCTTTTCTATGTAGTTTTATTTTTCTTCATTAGGTTCTCGTCTGTGCGTGAAAGAGTATCGCAAGTTACTCTCAGAAAGATTAACGTCCGGAACGGATCGTGATGTAAGTTTGGAAACCTCTCCGCTATCTATCTATCTATTCTTGCAGATCAGGGACCTCTCCGATTTTCACCTTCAGCAGGTCACCAAAAATCTACGCCGAGTTTCTAACGTTTACTTGTAAGTTGTTTTTTTACTTGCGTCAGTTCATTCATCTCCTTTCAGTGATAATATCCATTTCATTTAGTAATATATCAATATGTTTGCAGGTTCCATCCACATCTAGCCTACCATCAGCAGCACTCAACGAAGAAGACTCAACTTAGAAGACAAAAACCAGATATGTTTGTTATTACTTTCTTATATTGTTATTGTTATGTGAAAAAATAAATTTTATTACTTTGCTTCTTATTCTTAACAAAATTGGTAGCATACGTGCATCTGCCAGAAGATACGTGCATCTGCCAGAAGATACGTGCATCTGCCAGAGGATACGTGCATCTGCCAGAGGATACGTGCATCTCGCCAGCGGATACGTGCATCTTGCCAGCGGATACGTGCATTTCGCCAGAGGATACGTGCGTGTAAGGGCAACGAGTGCACGTATCCGCTAGTAAAATTCCACGGATCTGGTGGACCAGAGAAGGAATTCTTTTGAATTATCGACATTTTTTTAAACACAATTTTACGACACTGCTATTGCAATACTCAGCATCGCGCCCGCATCCTTATTTTAAAAGTTTTCTAATTTTAGTTTTATAAAATTATGTTTTTAAGTTATATTTTAAAACATATTATTCATTTTAAACCGGTAGTTATCTTAGATTATGGGACGGGCCTTACGAAACCGTGGCAAAGATGTGCTAACTGAAGAGGAAGAAAAGCCACCGATGGAAGTCAAGAAGGCTTCCAGAAAACGACGTGGAGGAGAAGAATGCAATGCTCAAATGCAGTCAACACCGAAGAAGCCAGTGAAAAGAAAATTGAAAGGTTTGTCTTTTTGCTGCTTATCATTCAGAATAGCAGGAAATTTATTTTCTTCATTATTATATAATTGTCTATCCAGCCAAACATGATGCAGACACAATGCTGGAATCGGATGGTCACATCACTGACGAGGATAAGATGGATGAGGTAATTAGATTGCAAGGTGGTGGAAAACGCTGGATTTCAGGATTACTGCATTGCCACAACATCAAACCAGGAAGACGAGGCAGTTGATGTCGAAGATGAATCAGAGGAGTCTGATTATGGAGAAGAAGAACCGGTAAATTTATCGCAATTTATGCTCTGTGAATGATATCCTTCAGGGATGTTCCAGTAGAATCAACAAGGCTAAGGACATAGGACATCTGCTAAATATTCTTGGCATGGATGGCACGTCTAATTCAACAAATTTTGGGGCAACGCAAAGTAGGGTTATTATTATAATATTTTATCTTGATTATTGGTTACAGACACTGCATATATGTCTTACAACGCGGCCAAATGGAATCCCCAGCACCTCTACCGGATTCCATCTGATATCACTTTAAATTGTATCAGAAAGTCTGCTGGAAATGGAGTTGGTCGTGTCACCGTAAGCTAAGACACAGTGGCTTAATATTTTATTGCATTAAGGTTGGAGAGGAGCTTGTAATGGACACCACTTGCAAAGCTGGTAACCGACGTGTGTCTGCTTACATTGTGAATGTTTGCAATGATAAAAAGGACTACATCGGACAATATCAGAAGATGGATGGCAAAGTTAGAACCATCAGGTTAGTACAAGTCCTCGTCATTTTATTGTTTATCCTTTAGATACTTCTGGAAAGCCAGCAATGAACCTGAGAAGTTCACGCAATTGTTCGACGAGTTTGAGGAGCTCAGTGGAATGAAATGTCCCTTAACAATGGGACAAGTGATGAAGTTTCCGAATACTAACCTCAGTAAGACATTAAGCGCCAGGCAAATTAATTATAATTTAATATAGATACTCTACGTATCAGTGACGTGACCATGCGAAGATTGAACGACATTATTCGGATGGTGCGAGAGCACAAAGTGGTTGTCACTTTGCACAGAGTATCAAAAATCATCGAAGAGCGCGAGAAAAGTATTGGTTATAAATTCTCGGTAAGATAATATTCTTGAGTGAATGTATTTTAGCATTTAGATTGATAAAAAGTCACTTGTCAAGTGCATCAAAACCTTGGAAAATCTCAATCTTGTGAAGTTGTTCGAGACAGAAGTTGTCACCGATAATCAAACACATAAGGTAATTTTTCTTATAAATGTTTGGTCAGTCTCATTTTTTCAGATACAAATCTTATGCCATTCTAATATCACTGATGGAGAAGATCCCGAAGTTAGCGAATGTATCCAGCGCACAATAGACCAGTTTCACAGGGAAGGACGTGTATTTCCTCACGGTCAGCAGCGGTAAGTTTTATTTAAGGTTACTACTGTAGAACACTTGTCTCTGACCGGACTCGTCTACTCATGATGGTTTTTACAGATATAGTGAAAAGAAACGCGGACCACTTCCTACCGTTGACGATACGGATAACTTTGTTGTAAGTGTTCCGCTCACGTTTACTCAATGTGCTGGAATTACTATTGTGGATCGCTTTAAAATGCATAGACAAATGGTATTTTAATCACATATTATAATGGCTATTTTAAATGTTTAGTGTTCGAAAGCCATCGTCGGAGAAAAGAAACCAAATAAAGGAGATGTGGAATCCACGTTAAATGATTCCATTGATGATTCAGTCGAAGAAATACCGTCTGCTACGGATGCATTACAGGTATATTCCTATTTGAGTCATTATAATGACCTGCAATTTAGAACACACCTGATATAGGTAGCCACTTAGGAAATATTGTTTCTGCTGAAAATAACGCTTTACAACCAGGTAAAAATGTTTTGTAATTATTACAGCTGACTAAATTTGTTTAGATGGCGCACGTGTCATCCGAATAAAAGCTGAATCCATCCTTCACTGCGGATATCAGGCAAAGGCGGTTAGGCTGTTCCTGATGCATGAAGTGCTGTTTCACATGGTGTATGGATGCACAGCTGAAGGATACAAAATTGCGCCTACTAGTTTTGAAAAGTATAGGTCAAACTGCAATGATGTTGACTTGAAAATCTTCAGATTTCCGCCTAATGTGGAACCCGAAAACTGGCCTGTAACATCGGTTGATGAACTGCCAGTATATCGTAGCGAGATCTCCCAACTTCGATTTGTTGCACCAATTCCAAAGTATAACGATCTTAGTATGTAAGTATACAACATTGCTAATTGAAAAAGTTCCTGGCTTTAGGGGATGGTTTATGCTTCAAGATGCTGTTGCCAACTTCCCTCTCTCCGTATTATCACTGATAACTTACATGAGTCCCAAAGTTCCCGTGAGTTAAAATGTTATGAAATGGTTTATTAAATCTTCAGAAGCCCCTCCTTCATACCTACTTGTCAGACGAGCAGAAAAGGAATATTTGTATTGGTGATTTACCGTTGGAATTGCGAATTCCTATTTTACAGGTTACAAAAAGTCAAAATATGTTTCAATTCTTTATTCAGGATAAGAAAATGTATCGACAGTTCGAACATTTGATTCTGACACTATCTGCGTTGGGCCTTATGGCCGTTGGTCAAAGTCCTGATCCGAAAAGATTCCTCTCACCCAATGTCACTCTTTGTTATTTAGCTAAGAGGTTTGATGTCAGTAGTGTATATTATTTGTTTTTGATTGTAGTGGAAAGATCTATGACACTAGCACAAGTTCACGCGGTTATGCGAATGTTTCGCTGCCACTCACCATGTATGATCTTTATAATTATGACTTCAATTACCAGGTTTGCGATGACCATCAATTAATGTTATTAATATCTTGCTTTCAGAATGATATAGCCGTCTTCTGGCACCATTTGCGAGCTGTGGTGCAATCAACTGCTCTGTCGTTTAGAAACGATCTGAACACCAATGAAGTCAACATAAATCGACATAAGAAATACAGCATAGGATCATTTCCGAAGGTATTCTATCATTTTGATACGCACATGGGTTATCATTTAGGAATGCGTCACAGTTCCATTACATGATCCACTTGATGAAATAAAAGTGCTGGAACCAGCCGATGGTTGCGCAGGATTCGATTCTGCATTGTTTCTGTTCGTGTTTCATTAATTTTTTTCTATTTTATTTTTACAGGCATTTGAGAAGACATTGGGACTTGAATACACGCCCCAGTAGTTTTGTGAACTGGTTTATTTTACGTTTCCGTATGCAAGCTGACGCTGTCAAACAAATTATCGAGCCACGGTTTGTCTGTGACGTGATCCAAAGTTATATTTTTATTTTTAGTGTTCGGGATCTGCAAAAAGATTGGAACAGTTTTGTGAAGTGTCTGATGCCATCTGATTTAAGCCTTACCAACAACAAAAAGATAATGGTTTGTAAGACTCAATTTTGACTTTATTTTTTTAAATATTTAGGCTAGCCGTTCCGCCATGTATCCCACAACAAGATCCTCCATTGCAATCGAGCCAAAGGGAAAAACGAGGTTGCAACAAGGGAAAAAACCATTGGTATGCATCGTGTCTGGGAATTCAAATTATTTTATATAAAGGAATGGCGCAAAAAGAAAAGACCTTTGGATAGTGTGGATATGGTTAGTGAACAGAGCAAAATCCATGTCAGGAGTCGATTCAATGCGAAGGAAAAGGATATGGTACGCTCGAACTAGTCTATTAAGTTCTCTTACTTCTTACAGTTGATATTGATTCGAGCTGTAGGATTTTTCTTGAATCCGGTTTATCGATTCTGGTTAGATCCGGCTGTTCTACGAGACATAATGCACGAGTATGTTCCTGAGTCTAGAACTAAAACTGTCCAGGTATTAATCATTGATTTCATCTTGTCTAAAATAAATTTCAGAGTTTAATGGCTGCCGGTGTTCGCGAAATGATCCGTCCGAATCGTTTGGCATATTTACAGCGAATAGTAAGAAATCTATCAACGTTCCAGGTTGGGTGACATAACTAAAACTTGTTTCATTCTTGCTTTTAGGAAATGCGTGATCAGCGTTTCAAGTTGGCAACAAATCCCATTTCTACCACAGAATCAAAGAAAGCTTTTTTCAAAACTGCTTTCCATATTGCCAATCGCCTTCTCTTCATGTGCGTTGTTTATGTGGATGAATCATACCCTAACTGACTCCAGTGCTGACTAGTTGGAGGCCCGAATTTCTTTTCGAAATTTTTGAAAAAAATGCGGGGAGGGGGGGGGGTGGTGCGAGTGAAGCCCAAAACACCTTTTTTTGTCACTTTTTCAACCCATTTGAGAAAACTTCCAAGTGCGGACTAGCCGTTAGTTAGAGTATGGGATAAATTATTTGTATTTGTTTTTAGGGAAAATCAAGCCATGCCGCACGTAGCCGCTACGGATAAAGCCTTTGAAGAATATATTTCTGCTGGAGAGGTGGGTATATTTCATTAGTTTGTTCATTATCATATTTCTAGATTACAATATCCACGGAGCAAGCCACATCCAACCCCATACCGTTGAGGTCGCGGAAGCCAACTGCACTGGCTCACATTCATCATTGCGTTGCTGTCAACATCTTAGTGGTTTGTTATTTTTGTTTGTATACCTACATATAATATATTATAGTCAATTCTAATTCACTCTATTGATGATGCCTTCAATGAAAAAATTCTGGACCAAGTATCTGCGACCGTTATCCACAATGCGCTACAGGTAATGTTGTTGTAACGAGGCTATATTTTAAAACACACATTTAGATTCTACGTTCTGATGGATTAGTATCGCGCACTAGAAATTTTGATCCAACATTAAATGTGGTAACAAAGAATCAAGCTGCATTGTCGTACTAGTAAGATCATGTTCCCCTCACATCGTAGTTTTTCTTTCAGCTTTCGCCATTTCTTCGCACATCGCTACCATCCCGATATCAATCTATTCTCGACTATCATGTTTCACTTCTTGGATAAGCACAGCGGCTCTGATGAGCTATTGGATGTAGACGGTGCAGTATATCTCGACAGTGATTCAAATGCTGGGCAAGTTGTTAGCGCTGCCTCTGTTTTCTACTATCCAGGGGTTTGTTTCTCTTACAAGTTCAGTTATAATCATAGTAATTTAGGATCAATTGGAAGCTGTTGTACCGCAGGCAGTCCTGGATAAATTTCAAGAAGCTGGTTCAACCACGGAACCAAGCACGTCTCAAATCAAGCAGATTCGTTATTTGGAACATACAGATTTAAAACTCGAGGAAATTACGATTTCTCATGTTTCAAACCATGGAAGCCTAGAGTTTAAATCCAAAGAGGAATTGGCTCTATTTATTGATAGGTGTGTTTCCCTAACCAAAATGGCATATCATTCTCCTTTATAGGTCGCAACCTGATCTCGGAGAGGCAACTCCTACGATAGGAGAGTACTTGCTAACCGTACCAGCATCAGAACGTGCACTTCTGCGCAATTGTTACAACGTTGTTGACGGAACTGGTGCGTATGGTGCCAGTGTAGATGATATCTCGGTTTGTTCAACCAACATGAATATTTATTTTTTATTTTTTAAGAAAAATGTCGGAATCCCTGATTGCGAAGTTGAATTTATCATGCGAAGGTTTTGCTCCGGAAATCAGGTAATTTTATTGATATAATCAGCTTAAACGTGCGTTCTGTAGGTCTTGGAAGTTGGAATTGATATACGTCGCTGGGTTGCGAATTCTTTTGCTGATGCCTGGGCTGTTGTGCTAGATGGAAGACGTGTTTTTCCTCGACCATGGACTAAACCTACAGGTTTGTTAACAGTTCTTGTGGTATATCTGTCTGTTTCAGGCGGAGTTTGCGTTACCACGTTGTATTGGATGGCTGAAAGCTGTTTAATGACCGTGGTTGCAAATCCTGGCATTACATCTACTGATCTTCATTTCCGCTACGAATTTTCATTACAGCCTGCTGCTGTTGATGAATTGGTATGTTCCCATCGTGCTTGTGCTGTTTATACGTCTATTTAGATTTGCTTGCTTGAAGAAGCAAAATGCGTCACAGTCTGTGAAGATGTGTTTGAAAGTATAGAACTGTCTTCTCCATTCCAAGGTTAATATATATGGAAGTTGAATAACAATGTAATTATTTTCCAGATGATGTTAAAGAAAAGAAGTTGAAGTATTATTTGCCGACATTTAACTGTTTGGAGCTATTCAGTCGTTCGTTTGCTTGTAAGTGGTACTATAACTTCTTTTTTAATTTCTGCTTTTAGATGTTACCCTATTGCCATCCATGGGAGGTAAAATTTCTGATGAGGATAAGGAGCGATTGAATGCTGTCGAGAAAAAAGTTAAGACTCCTGGTTATATTAAGCCATCTGTTTATTCCTCAAATATATCTAAAGTTAACGCCACATTAAACGAATCTGTAGATAATGATTTTTCTACCGATTTAAACCTGGATATGGATGTTTTATAGTTTTTCTCGCATTAATGTTTTTGTACGTTCTCTGTTTTTGTTTTGTATATATCAAGTGGAAGTATTTTGTTTTTGTTGATATTGTTTTGATGTGCATATTGGAACATGCTAATAAATCTGATTATTTGTTTGTTTGGTTTGAATTTCGTTTTTGGGTATCCTCCCACTTAACCTACATTTCCAATGTGTTTACAATTGATGGCAGTTACTACAGAGTGAATGTTATGGGCGAGCCATCCACATCTAACAATAACGATTGGTTGAGCTGGTCTTACTGGACAGCCAGCCGCCTACCACGGATACCAGATAAAGCTGCATTGGATGTTGCAGCTCCGGTGCATGATTCGGCTCCGGGTCCCTCGAAAATACCGGAGAGCATCGCCGAACAGGTGAGAGCTATCATTTATCCATGGTACGCGTTATTTAAGGTGAGTCATGCAGAATCAAGTGAGACTGGTTGGCAAAGAATCGGCGCATTGTATAAAGGGGAATCTATGGAGACAGATGTAGTGCAACGCGTCTGCCGCATGACGTTTCTCGGTGGATTTCTAATGGGTGGAGCTACTGGTTACATGCAGGCCAGACAGACTTATGAGATCAACAACGTTGGCAGGAAATATCTAAGTCCTTCTGATGCGGTGGTAAGATTCGAAACGTTTGCTAAAAAGTATTTCATTTTCAGAAACGGCGGATGGACTACGCCATTGTTCGATTCGCTAAGGGTGGCTTCGGTATGGGTTTCAAATGCGCTTTCATATCTGGTACTATAGTGTAAGTATTTTTCTTGCTGATATTGTCCATGTTTTCATGCAGTGTGCTATCTACTCATCTGGCTGCCTATCGACAACAATTCAGTTCATGGTATTTCCCGGCTATTTCAGGTGCGCTAGCAGTAGGATTGCATTCAGGTATTCACTGACTGATGGAGATGTTTAATAATTTAGCGTTAGTCGGAGGTGTGTTTGCTTTCCCGATTGGACCTATGGGAGCCGTTAGAGCATGCGGACTCGGATTGACGTCGGGGTAAGATACCATGGCGATATATTAAATTGTCAAATTACTTCCCAAACTAGATTTTTGTGTATTCTCTCTCAGTGTCAGTAATGTATTCAACAAATTGAGATTAGTTTTTTATGACATGGTTGTTTCCAGATTGACTTTGTCGGCCGTTGTTCATCTATACGCCCTTTCCATTGACAAACCAGTCAATGACGCTTACTGGCAATTCAAAAAGGAATATGAAAAGGTTCATCGTCTTGGTTTCTATGTTCATCTACTTTTTAGGAATTGTATATCGCCAGTGAATGGGATGCCCGGGTAAAGGCTTTGATGGAGCAAGAAGGAATAAGATGGCGGCAGACGGCTGTGAAAAGACTCAAGCAGGCTGATGAAGCGGCATTGGCTAAACAAGATGCATAGGTTACATTTTTCAACCTTTCAATGTTTTATAAGTTAAGTATGTTTGTAGGAAATTTAGTTTGTTTGATTAACAATAGGCGTATTTCTAATTTGTTTTTTCCTGTATTGTTGATTTTTACTATATAAAGTTTACATTTCTTGTTATCATATTCCATAATACAAAAAAGGCACATAGGTGCTGTAAACAGCGGTAAGCGAATTCTGCGTTCCGCAATTTTGTAATTTGAAATGTCTGCTTTCCGTGTTCGCATTCCGCACGTTTCGAAAACGATCGCAGAGGTTGCGTTTCGTGCAAGTTCCGAATAATGAAAATATGCGAAGTTCTTATCGCTGCTGACAAATATTGCCTGCATTTCTCGGAAACCGTGTCTCGGTTTAGAACAAAACTATGTAAATTTTTTATAGTTAGGCTCCGTTACAATATTCCTCCGAGAGATTGCGCCACTGAATTATGTTCAAGTGTAGCTAGTTGTCACACTCGACAACCACTTGAAATGGATCACTAATATTGATAATATCTCTTATGCGTTACTAGATTATTTCTTACATTTTATATATCTTTATACTAGCCCTACCTTTTTATCTATTCAGTCTTTTGTTCCAAACCCACGCTTGGATGATCTCACATAATCGGAGCTTCGTGTCGGCCAGCTCGTCCTATACGGTGGAATTATTCACATCAAATCTTGAGCTTTACTATTAATTATACTAGAGTCAGTGTCATTTCTGTATGTCTGTTAGTACCTGTTCTATGGTGGCAAATGTCATCTTCAGTGAAACTTAAATTTTATATTTAGCTGCTTTTAAAATTATGATAGATAGTCTTGTTACCTATAGATGATTGAGTCTCTACCAAAGCTAGTTATCCGGCCGGCCCGGCCTGACTTCCAAAATTTCAGGCCGGTCCGGTAACCAGCTCTGGTCTCTACTACGATTGTACATTGTAGACCTTATAACAAACACTAATTAGCTTCATTGAAGGCGGACTAAATTTCGTTTGATTGGATTGCCGGTGTTCTAGGCAAAGGTAGCAGATAATTCGTATTAATTAGCATAAACATGATGAATTGCTGTGTCTTAATAGGAAATAGCAGTTGGATCTACATTATACAAACAGAAGTATCAATTATTGGTGCAGATATTCTATAGAGACACCTGGTTGCAACAATTAATCCAATACAACCACAATGAGACAATAAAAAGGACAGAACCGTGCCCGAAATTAATATTATCTAGTATATATGAATGAAGCTGTTATCTCGTTACTAGAAGGATACCATTGTACATCAAAAGATTAAACTACTAGCGTATATTACGTTCATCATCATTTTCAGAACGGTTAAAGGTGCCTGGGTACGAGTTTTCGAACAATGTAAAGTTAAAATTTCTTCATTTTTAGAACTGAACATGGAAAACTCGTGTCTAGATTTTTTTAAATGTCCTAACTTCGAGACAACTTCTTATTTTTGAAGCTCGATTCAACTAAAATCATTTAATTTTTCTAGGATTTTGTAAAATCAAACGTGATTCTGTTGCCCTCAGTATTTCGGGTGCCACTGGCACGCGACCCTTTTGCCGCTGGCATGCGACCCCTCGCATGCCCGCGGCATTCTA
>JAQGAV010004010.1:0-11187 GCA_034691345.1 Phasmarhabditis papillosa | reverse complement strand
CCAGCCACGAACCGGGGGTCGGGGGGCGAAGCCCCCAGCCAGGCCAAGCCGCCGCGAAGCGGCGGCTGTGCCTGGTATATATATATAATTAAATAGAGAAAGAATAAATAATGTATTCAAGGTATTAGGAATTCCCAAGGAAATTGCCTGTTTTGAATTTGAATGGCTGCTAACATCTAGTTTTTAATCTATTGGAGATATTTCATAGTTGGCTAGTTTTTTAGACTTAGTTAGATTACACTATAGACTATTGTCTATGTATCTGAAGACCGCGGTTTCCAGCGCGGTATCACGAGCGAGGGGCAGTGAGTGTTATAAAAAATAATGTAAAATCGGTCGACGTGGTGCGTTTTCTCCAAGAGTACATTCATTTTTATAACACCGCACCCCGCTCGTGATACCGCAATGGAAACCTAGATCTTCAGATAGACTATAGTTAGTCGGAACAAAATTTGAATAAAATCTCTGCTTTCATTTTGTCCTTGGAATTAGAGTATCCGATGCAATTTCAAGCGTATTCATGAAATTAGCGAAAAGTATAGCTTAAAACATTAATGTTTTTAATTATTATATGTAAATATATAGATTTGTAAACATTAAACTGGATGTATATGTTTTCCTGAAAGGAATTACAACATCTTAATTTGATCTGATTCATTGGCATTTCCCGTCAAAACAATGTATATATAGTAATTGTAATCATAATGAACTATCTATGCATCAGTCGTATATTCCATTAAATGGTGACAACAGCAGGATCGGATTTAACGGGATGTTATGGATGCGTAACCGAAGCTCAAATGACATTTGCAAAAAAAGGTGTCTTGCGCCGATTCTAGAAAGAGCGCCAATTTGCTACAAAAAGTTACAGCTTTACTAGAAATGAATAGTTCAAGGCAAGATCTTGCTTATAACTAAAAAATTAATTCAAAAATCTATTCATTTGATAGAGAACGAAGATCTCAAAGTTAGCTAAAATATTATCCCTGGGCAACATTAGCCGCTCCTTGCATTTGCCTGCATGTCTTCTGAAGACGAAGGTAACAGCAGCACTACGATGGGGAAGTCAAAATCAACTTGTTTTATGCAACACTAGTGGAAAAGCCAACATCATAACTATCCAATTCGATTCTTCAACTGTTACAGAAAATTATACTTTCGTTTGCCCCGGAGGTCTCCAACAGTTCTCAATTAAAGGCACTCTCGAATTCGTTGAAGATATATTTATGAACAATCAAGATGCCAGGAACTGCTATGCAAAAACAGAAGATACGACGTTTGTAAAACTTACAAATTGTTACAAAGAACTAAAAAGTTTTCTGCCTCTTTTGCTTTCCTTTTATAATATGTAAAAGCAATAATCATAATTTTAGTTACTTTGCTTTTGATTGTAATAATTCGAAAAGTTTGGCACTATTTAACCATAAATATATTCAAGATAAGGAAAATTATAACAATTCCTAAAATAGTAGATCTTTCCTTTTTCCTGGCAGGAATTCCAACGTATTGTTTTGATCTGATTCATTGGCATTCCCCGTCAAAAAATTATATTTTTATATATAGTAATTGTAGTGATAATGTCTATGAACTAGCCTTATGTTCCATTAAAAGTGGGTTGTAATGGGAAGCAACTAAACTAATTTGTAAGACTTATTCTCTGGAGACAATTAAAGTGTTCTCAATGTCTAACACATACATTTGCATACATACCGAAATTTAACTTTGAGTCACAGAGCTGTAGTAACAGGACACAGTAGGCATATCCGCGAAGCCAGACGGATTCCAGTGTTTATCATCCATTTTGACGGGTGGACCTGCGGCGCAAAATCTATGATAATATTTATAGAAACGTCTTTTGAACAAGAAATTATGAATGATTGTTATTGAAAAACTACTTTGAAGTGAACAATTTCACAGAATAATGTTCATATTCTTTATAATCATATCTCAAGCAATGTATAGCAGTTTTTCGGTTATAAATACACTTATCAATTATAGTCGGTACATCTTCAAATTTTAGGCTATGCAAAACAATAACTTTTGTTATAATAATAATAATAATAATAATATTTCATTTTTCCGAAAGTACAATTAAATGAAAACTAAGATCACAGTATTAATATTGCTTTAAATTTTGTAATTCTACTTTCTATGTTTGTGAGAATGTGATGTATTCTAGTAAGAATAAAGAACCGTTTTATTTAAAATAATTATACCTACACTTATTATAATAAAACAAACATTTAACAACAAAATCTCATTACTAAATATTATTACATACATTTCTATAAACATTAGATATCTTTTGTAATCCGTAGTCACTTAAATGCAAGTAATCTACAAAATAAGCAATTCCATTTTGTTCATTATACATCTGGAATGTTCCATTATTGATAAAAGAAGGCATTATATCAATTAGTTCACATTTAGTACATTCTTTAACCAAAATATCCATTCTTTTTCGAGCCAAAGAAAAATCAGCCAATTTGTCTATTAGATGGTCCTGAAAAATACAACTGAAGACTTAAATTAGTTTGTTCAAGTGATAATATTAATGAAAGTTTTAGTTTTAGTCGATTGTATTGAATATTTGGATTCTTGAGAGTCTGTCATTGAATAGTCTGTCTTCAAAGCTAGCATACAAGTGCCGCTGTGTGACGAAATGCCGTTGCGAAAAATATTTGACCCTAGAATAGCCTTGCGCTCGAAGAGAAAACAGAAAATTTGAATGCAAACATTTGAAAGCTTTCAAAACAGACTTCGATACATTTAATGTATTTTATATATTTTGAATCGCCCATAGTTGAGTTTATTTCTAGAAGAACCCTTACAGATTGAATTCAGTCGAAAGATTCAATAGTCTGAAAACATTAAAGTGTCCTTCATAATGAGTTAATAATGTTAAATATAAGGTGGGCAAACGCTACGGTAGAAACGGTAAACGGTGTACCTTTTTAATTTTCCAAAACATGCCAGATGTTTTCCAAAAATAGATTTCCTACCACGGTTTCTTTATTCGACTTTAGTTACATCTACCTGTGAAGTTCCATTTCTCCTTAGAAAATCTTCATTTATAAGTTTAGTTAACTGGGGACTGCGAGGCCGCGGTAGAGCATTCAGAATGTAAACTTTTTCTTTCACATTCTGAAATTATTTAATTACTTTTATATATTAGTTAAATGTAACTAGTTTCCATAGTATTAAAAAAACTCGTTAATTAAAAAATTATTTACCAATTCTAATCTCTTTAATCGTTCTTTTTCCATTTCCAGAATTGAATCGATGGAGCCTTTAACTGGTAACATTGAAGTCATATGTCTAAAAATACTTTATATAGTTACAGGCGCGGTATATTGAAAAGGTCGTTTCTAATTTTGCTAGATTTGCTGAATTAGGCTGTAAATTATATATAATAATATATAATTAAAATAATGAAGACAAAAATAACATTCTTACATTATTTTGTGTTTTGGTACCTGATATTTGGAATCAGTTGGAATCAGTTGGAAGATGATTTACAATTAAATATAACCTACTTGAGTATCACGTCCTGTTAGCATAAAACTGCATAATATTACTAACCTCGTTGTTATAAACAATATATCTGGTTTAACTTTCAACACAGCTTCTTGAAACTTCTCTGATATATTCAAACATCTCTTTGCGAAGACATCACCCGTGTCGTCGAGAACCTCACAAGCTTAAAACATATGTATTATAGTTCTTTTTACAGAGACTGACTGAATACTCATTTCTTGTTTAGAAACCTTCTAAAACCTGTTGAAACATTTCAAATTCTTCAATCTGTATTCCCAAATTAGATGCTATATTCTTTTTAAAGGAATAAATGAGTTGCTATTCAGTCAGTCTTTGCACTTAAATTCATCTCATATTGTAGACATTTTTTTTGCTCTAGATGAGAATTTTTCTCTTGAGATCCAATTAAGTATGAAAACTTGATCTAATTGTTATTCAAAATGTTCAACTTTTTGATAAATTTTTGACATAAAAACTGTTTTTTCCTGAACTTAAAGACAAGTTATACTCACAAACAGTTCTCAGCAAATTTTTTTATGAACTGTCTACAGTTACCCAAATCTAAAGGGCCAAAGTTTGAATAACTGTAAAACGTTAGGTTTCTCCATTTCTTTTATTAGCTATTTCTTTTGAATAACTTTTAGCCTGGTTCAAATAATCAAAAAACATATTTTTGACTATAATGTGATCTTAATGGTTCGTCAGAGGTGAAGCTGGGATATTTTGAGTAACCCATGAAAACTAATTTTACATAAAAACTAACCCATTCTAGAATACATTTGTATTTCTTTGGCTTTTTTCTGGCACTCTTCCAACTTTATAAACAGTCTTGCAATATTAGGAGCATAGCTATTTCCAATGAGCATAAAACGTTTTGTGCCAGTAAAATAAGAGTTCTAAATCAAAAATTAGTATTTCAAACAATACTTTTAATTATTCTATTCAAACTAAAAAGAAAATGATCGGCAGATTCCGGGCCCATACCAGTAGGTGCCGTGTTACAATAGAGAATATACGCAGAATACACGGCAGTAGTACTCTTGAAGCCGACTATACTTAAGTAACGACAGATCGGAAGTTTTTTCAAAAATAAGATTGGTAATGGGCCGGCTCGACCAGGTTTTGAAATCTCCGGGCTGGCCCGTTAAATTCCAACCCTGATTGAGAACGAAAACGCGTTCTTCTTACATTAAATTGGCACATTCCCCATGGTGCTGGATCGTTTTTCTCTAATCTGGTGTAACTGCATTCTGACATTTCAAGAAGACTCATGTCAATATCAGAGAACTTACGATTTAGCCCCCTAACCATTTCTGAAAAAGTGTAATTGTTTACATTAGCGTTGAGAATTGTTTGTTGTATGAAGTTGGAATGTTTCTTGTCTTTTTGTATCACAATCGTAGTATTTCTCAGAGACAGGGTCTCGGTCATACATTCCGAAACGTTCTGCGCAGAAAAGGTTATTTTGGCAAAGTTTATATTCAATGATCCATATCACTGAATAAAAGTATTGATCGTTAATTATATATTCTTTTATTCTTCGGTTACATCATTATACTTACCTAAAGTCAAGTTTTCCGGTATTTTGAACTGCTTCCACGCCGCGTCAACTTCAGTTTTTGGCTTAACTGGGTTGAATGAAGAAAAGTAGACTATTAACATAGCACATAACATATAGAGAAATAATGTTAGACTAATAATTCCAGTCTTTTTCAGTTTCAAATAGAATTTCTCAAACGTTTCGTAGATTATTGCAGCTATTAAGATTGCAAACAATATTCCCAAAAGAGATCCTAAAATATACATTCTAACAAGAGCTAGGTTTCCATAGCAGTATACTGGAAAGAGGCGGAGTTAGATTAAAATAAGTCTAGGTTTGAAGGAGTTTGACTCCACCGTATTTTAATTCATTCTTATTTAACAACGCTGCTCCTTAGGAAACTGCACTGGAAACCTAGCTCCTTGTAAAACAAACAATACTAGTTGTAAACTCGTAGCATTTAAAATATTTTAGTAATTTGAGCAAATGGTTTTCTTGTTACTATTTTGAACAGTTTCCGCTTGTTTATCAGACAATTTAGATTTACGAAGCATTCGTGTGCTCTTCTTGAATTAAATTTGAACTCACCAACAGGAGAATCAAAATGAATCTGTTTTAAATAAACATAAATAGGCCAGTGAATTAGATAAAGAGAATATGAAATATCACCCAAATAGACAACAATTCTATTAGAAAGAAGAAGATTCGGGAATATTTGGCCAGAATAAATTAGCCCTGCTGTCAAACAGCAAACTAACAGTCTTAAAATGAATATGTATAACTGGATAGTTTATGAATATCTCCCATGATTTTTTAACATGATATTAGTATATTGAACTTTATTTTGTGTGTTTTAATGGTATCGGAAAGAACGAAATAGTCCTATTATTAAACGACATTGTTCCACAATCTTAATGATGTTCATTCCGAACATATACTAAAGCGGAGAATTTCAAATAATCTTGCATTATTCTAACTCTTCCTAAGTAAGTCAAAAAACCTTTCCTTCTATAATTTCATTTTTTTATAACACTATTATAAATTGAAGTACGGTAGTCTTTAAATATGTTTGCCAAAAACTGCCTTGCAATTACGCTGCTTGGTAAACATACTTCTAGCGTGGATCTTATTCAAAGTTGTATATACTTCATATAATTAGGGGGTGGAAATGGTCAGGCTCGGCTTAGACCTAGGTAATTTCTGAAACTCGTCCCGCAGCCTAGACCGGACCGGCCACCCCGAAATTTCCACAATTGTATCTTAGTGATGCCAGTTTCCATGACATTAACGGTAGATTAGTAGCTCACCTAACGAAATGCGGAGATATTTCCAATGGAAACCAACAAACCAACATTAGAGAAAAACAAATTAGATTAGAAAGATTTGAGTAGAGACGTATTTCTTTGTTATTAGGAAAAAAACAGTTATCTAAAAAGCGAATTGAGTTTACTTTTAAACCTTTCTAACTCTACCAGAGAGCAAAATTTTGTTTTTCCACAATTAGTAAAACAAAACT
Source organism: Phasmarhabditis papillosa (assembly GCA_034691345.1). Taxonomy (NCBI): domain Eukaryota; kingdom Metazoa; phylum Nematoda; class Chromadorea; order Rhabditida; family Rhabditidae; genus Pellioditis; species Pellioditis papillosa. The sequence continues at coordinate 4,594 of JAQGAV010004010.1, read as the reverse complement.
CTGTTATTGGTACTTGAAACATCTGTTTATTAAATGATTGGGATAAAAGTGTTTATTGGGATTAAGGTAAAACGATTCTACATCTCATATTCATGTCAAAGTTATTACTTATACTTTTTATATTAGTTAATTGAAAACATGTGCTTACCTAGGTCTTCCTTTTCTGAGATCAGTGGCTCAAAACCATTTTTAGAGTTATTTTCTCGTAGAAAGAGGGAACATAAAATACCTGAAAATAAAATTTACTGCTTTAATTGTTTTATAAAAGCTCTTCTAAGTTGTTTCGAAATGATAAAGGAGAATTACAAACCTAAAGAAAACTGCCAAATTCTGGTAAACATAAAATTGAAAGCAAATTGCTGTGAACCATTTTCCCATAAGTATGTGAAGAAGAAATAAGAAGTTAAACCTAAACGAGAACCAATTTGAATGTAGAAAGTTGTTTGTAGATATTATGATATATTGATATTTTCGGTTCGACGATTTGTCAATTCATTGGCTTGCTATAAATAAGCAACACGAGAACTTTCGGAGCAGGCACTGTTGTGCACTAGGTTTCGAGGCGCCAACCAAAAGATTTGACAATAACAATATTAGTTTATCTTACATATAACTGCAATAGCAAACTCCTTGGCTACAAACGCCGGCATTAAAATTAAAAACGGCGCGATGGCATAAAATTGAACTTCGCAACTTAGTGACCAAGTATGTGTATAGAGGACTTCTGCATCGGAGAGCTGAAAAGTAGTGAGTCTACAATGAATACAAGTAGATCAATGAAATTTGCTTTAAAGTGACTTGATAGTTTAAAAATCAAAAGAAGGAGAAGGGGGAATTCTCACGAAGTCATCTCTTAGGTTGGAATGGGTCCCGAAAATGAACGAACGTTTCTTTCTGGCTTGATTCCCTTTCCTGGTATTTCGATTCCCAAATTCAAGTATGGGTCGGTAGCCGGATTAGTTGCAACTACTAGTTTGCAGTTTAGTAATTAATAACTTATTTTTAATAATAAGAAGTAGATTGTGTAAAAACCCACCATTCGCTCATAAGTTAATTTCGAATCTTCTTGTTTCGTATTCGAAATAAAAGCCAATGATCTTATAGCATGTGGAATATTATAGTCAAATGTAGAAATTGGAAAAACCAATAATGAAAATAAAAGTGTACAAAAAATAAACAGAGCATAAAGGGGCAGAATTCTCTTCATACGACGATAATAGAAGGAAAAAAGGCCCGAAGTTGAGAGACTCGACTCGCGGGAGAGAATTTCAGTCATTAGAAAACCAGATAGGATAAAAAACCTAAAATTGTGACTATTAATAAAATTTAGTAGATCTTTCTCCTAATAATTAGTAATATTTTTAAACTTTAGCTCTGAATCTACCTTTCTTGTGTACAAATAGAGATATAGTCTGTATCAAGAGCTATGTTTCCAGCGTAGTATCCCGGGAAGTCGCGGAATAATAGAAAAATGATCCAAAAACATTGGATTGGGAGCATTTTCTCAAACAAAAAAAAGTATCATTCATTTTTAACGAACATCGCCTCCTTCCAGGATACTATACGCAGCTCTAACTATTGCGTTAAACCTAATATCATAAGGAAATTGCATACTAGTTGTGCTTTCTTTGTAATAAACAAATATGAAATATAAGTAATCAATGTTCGGAATAATTTCTCCAGAGTAAGTGTTAATTATCATTTATTATTTCCAATTATATATCTTCGGCCGTTTAACTGAAGCTATATTTTAACATATATCAGCTAAGGCTTGCCTATATAATTGCTAACTTTAAATACAACAAAATCCAAAAATAATTAGTTATAAACTTACTGATCTACTCCAACATATCCATTCTTGAATATTTTAGGAAAGAAATGATATAGTAAAACAGATGTAATAGCCATACCACGAATGCCTTGTAGGTCGGCACGTTTCTTCATTCTAAACAAAGTAAATACAGTATGTTAGATATATAAAATGTTTTAAATAAGCGTCTGCACAAGAGCAAAAAAAAATATAATAAACAATTCGTTCAACCTAAATATTTATATAAGACCCCCAGGAAACGGACAAAGTATTTAGGTTTAGTTGGCACTTACGGCTAAGAAGCTAAGACTAGACACCTAGAAGAGAAGAACTCGAGTAAAGGTTAAAACATGAGTAGACATTTCAAAAGGACAATACCGAAATATCAGAAACCAATATGTTAGTTCAAAATAGACCAATTTCCCCTCAGAAAATAGACATATAGGAATAATTATAGATTCTAATCATAGGTAGCGTACCTATGGAATATAAGAAATAAAAATAGCTAAACAGCACAACTTAGGCTTTAATGCAACCGAATGAGGTTATTTACATCAAATTGGCCTTACATCACCAAACAAACGTGCACATTTACAATATGAAGAGAATTGCAAAATGGGTTGCAAGTGATTACAAGTAGATACTAAACATAGTAAGAAAGGACATATATATGTATAAACAAAATATGAACTTAACAATGGCCGACTTGAATATAAGGAGCTTAATTTAATGACAATATAACGAGAATATAAGGAATTAATAGTATAACTTATTAAAAAAAAAATAATATTTCATACGTAATAAAAAGAAAACAACTATAACTTCTTGCTAATACAACCAGTCAACATAGCTTTGGGGTGGCAATTACTAGGGGCAGAGGCCGAACAAACCTGGGCCGATGGAGAGCTGACTTGGAAATATACCTTCTATTGGACAAATTGAACCTCAGATTTATTAACTATTCTTAGCACAGATAAGATTAAGAAGTTGAACGATTTTTTCAAAGTCCGATATTAAACTAATAAACTGTGAGAAATATGTACGTACGAAACACAAATGTGTGTGAAATAATACAGTAAACATGAAATGAATTCTTCTGTAAAGCGATTACACAAAGTAATTCAGATATAGGGTTCTTTGCTCAACCTGTTATTTCTCGCCGGAGCTCGTTTTTTTTAAGCCGGGCTGCCCAATTCTACTGTGAAACACGAACTGTAAGTGTGGAGTATTCCAAAAATCTTCATAATTTAATATAACGGTGTTCCAAATGTTCAACACTAATTGTATTATTAATTGATGTAATGCATTTTATAAATTCACCGAATCACGAATCGTTCAATTTCCATTTCATTCGTAAATCATCGATAATGCGGCTGTGTCGTGAAAACCTCCTGAAATCCTGAAAGTGGAATTTCCCTACAGTACCGCCCCTCCGCTAGTGAGGGCGACGACTAACAGTAGAGATCTACCCGTTAGGCTAGGATTTCTTATTTTTTCGGTCCCCCTGATTCCTTGGTCCCCCGTGTCGTCCCCCTGATTCCTTGGTCCCCCGTGTCGTCCCCCCGGATACTTTGCTCCCCAAGATAATGTAACAGCTTTTTAGAATGATTTGATTTTTCGAGAAAATGAATGTTACTGGCAACTCGACTTTTCCAAACGAACTTACCAATGCTGAGACAAAGTATCGATAATCCACAACTGCTCGGGCGGCCACTTGATATGGTATCATTACACTTAATCGGATTTGCCATTAGCATAGAAGAATTGTAGTTATCGAATATTTTATTGAAATGCTTAGATCAGCGAAGGTTACGAAACAATATAAACATATTACTGTAAAGGGAACCATAATAATATCACTTATTGTTAGTTAATTCTCACCTTTAACACATTCTGAAACCATCTAACAATAAGATATAAAATACAGTCACAATTTACAAGTAAGTATAATAACATAAATTAAAAGTTATAAACAAAAGTATCTGAAACGTTTATGCTCAAGTCATACCGAAGTTTCACAGGTCACAGTTTATATCCCCAACTGTTGTAGATCTTCTTGAACTTCTTGCTCATTTGTTGATAAATGGGCTTTGTTGCTTCTAGACCAGCCGGTGTCAAGTGACCTCCACTGGTGTTGTAGGAGAATTTTGTCTTTGGATCGTACATTTGCGGCTCTCCTTTAGAGTTTTCCAACACAGAATTCAAGTTGTACAATTCATATTTTGTGCAACTGAAATACCGACATATTCTTAGATAAGCGTCCTCTCTTAGAGGCCAAGCATAGATATTTCAAACTAGGATAACGCGTACAAAAAGTTGACTATTTAGTACTTTTTTCATTATTTAATAGTAAACAAGATCCGCTCTTTCCATTTATAAAGTTTTTATTCGATTTCTCTGTGTTTAAATCACTTTTTCAAAAAAATTTGATTCACGATTTTGGCTATAACTTTTGAACCATTAGGAGCACAAAAAGCCACATATCTAGCATTTTTCTCCATAAATTTATCTATTTAACGATTTATTGATCACTCTCATACGATTTTGGCACGTCCTGTTAAACATTTTTCTCCCTGTTTTCAATGTCGGCGCCAACCGATTAAGAAATTCTCTCTTTATTAATCTTGAATGTGAAATTTTTTTTCTTGCACCTTCAAAAAAGGTCAAGCGCCTAGCATCGGCGGTAAATTTGTTTCGTAAAAAGCTTCTCAAGCATCCAAACAAAGAGAAACGATAAAAGTGGTTAATCTTTCCAAGCAGCTGAAAACAACTTTTTGGGTGTCT
>JAQGAV010004009.1:0-11189 GCA_034691345.1 Phasmarhabditis papillosa | reverse complement strand
GGAGCAAAAAAAATATGTTTATTATCAACCATTGTTACGAAAAAAACATTGGATGGTACATCGTCGGCTCACCGGCCGATTTGAAATTTCCGGGCCGGCCCGTTTGAGAACGCCGGTTTCTAGGGGTGTACTGTAGACTACAAGGACTAAAGCAGATCTTTTCAAAAGGAATCAATGCATATACATAACTTTCATAGCGGAAGTTTGATAATATCTCTATAGTTAGCACCGAGAGTAAAGTTGGAGTGTAAATAACTCAACGCTCGTCTGAGCGCCCTTTTGCGAGCACCGCGCTAGCATCTGGCGGCTACTCTACGTTTAACATTGTACTTTGCAAGTAAGCGCGTGCAATTTGCCTGCAGGTGCAGTATTTAAAATCGTAAGAATACGCAAGTAACACTCCATTATCACTCTCGGCGCTGACTATACTACTCAAAAGTTTTAATATCAGTTCTAATTGCTTATATATTTTTAAACTACTTACTTCAGTTTGAACATAGAACTTCTTATCTTCAACAACAAGAATGGCATCATGAGGAGACGTGGCATCGTAGATGTCGACAACAGAATCACTAAATAGCAAAATATTATGCATATTAATATAATAACATAAGATAATTAAAAATATAGAATTCTAGCCTTTCGTTTTTTCTAATAGTGGTAGAAAGGCAATTTTAGTTTTCAACCACCTATTATATACAGTTTACAAAGTTAACAAGGAGTCAATGAATATTTTTGGGAAACATATGTAAGTACATTCAAAAAGATCTAACATTAAAAAGAAATATGTTATTTAAAATTTTTGTTTAAGTATTAATATTTAATAATAACGTTAAATAACTCACATGACCATTGTTTCACCAGTAGAAGACATGACTTAACTTTCTGGAAATGAAAAATTATATGAAAAACAAGTATTATTTAAGAAAAAAAGAAAATTGTTAAGAAATATATTCAAATTATGAAAAAGCAACCGAACAATGATAATAAAGCTAATAACAATGATGGAATAAGTTTTTTAGGCGTTTGAATTCAACTGTTAATATTAAATGATACGCTAATAACTAACAACGTTTGTATTGGAGCGTATTTATTTAACTAGTATACAAAAAATAAAACTAGTAATACTTTGAAAGAAGAATGTAACAAAAACAATTCATTTCAAAGATTGTAAATACGTGGTCGAAAACAAAGTGGATTATTCATTTTGTTTGTAAATAATTATTTATTTTAATTGAAAAATCAAGAAATAGATAGAAATACGCAACGTTCCAATGAGAGACACGATATCTTTTTTCTTAGAACTGACCACTGCCAATCACTATGCCTATCTTAATAGTATATTTTACTTATTAAACCCAATTAAGTTAGTTTCAAGTGATGTTAAGTTAATTTGTTGTGATAACATTTTTGTTTAACAAATAAATAGGCTATAATACATCTAAACAAAAATGCTTAAATTAACAAACTAACATCAATTATTGTAACCTAGAGTTACAGTAACCCTATTTAGACTAATCTTACATTCCTTACCTACCAGATTGATTATTATTGGATGCTCCGGGGCTGCTTCCTCCATAGGTGTAGTCCTCACAAAAATGATTCGAGCCTGTATTCACTTTGACTGTAGCCATGTACGACCGATACGCATGGTTTGCCCATGCCTTTTCTGCCATTTCTTGTAAAATATAGATTGTAATAGAATATTTTAACTCAATACAATTTAAAGAAACTATTATCACCGATAACCAGCGGAATCAAATAACTACTCAATAACTGAGTTATAAATAACTTTTTGACTTTATCTATAGTATGTATCAAGACTTAGTTTTGTAATAGAGTATCGTCCGAAGAAGCGGTGTTATATGAGAATTAATAGAAATTCAATATGTTATTATATTGGCCGCCCTTTCTTCTAACCAAAATAAGCCTGTATTTTGTAATGTTTCAGTGTATAAAAGAAGCTTCATAAGCTATTTAGCTCATTTGATTTGTCGGATCTATGTGAAGAAGAAGAATGTCTCTCGCTGCCGATCCTCCTGCATGCACTATTCTTGCCGCCGGCGGAGCCTCAACCCACCAGCTGGCCAACTCCGGAACCGAGAAGCTCGTATTCAATGTACGTTTGGAGTTGTTACTCGAAAAGAGTGGCTAGTGAAGGATTTATTGGAGCATGAAGACCTTTAAATGATTCCTTGATAAAATGCTTCTATAACAATTCCCTCGTTCCAACTATTGTATATGTAGTATATGTAATTAACAAACATATACTGATGATTACTGTATTCTATTCTATTATTCTCTATTCTCAACGAGTGTTGGAGAATTAATTACCAACTATGAATATTCATCTAGATCACTGTCTTACTGATAAACAATTCCCTTTAAGAAAACTAGGTCTACTATATAGTTATGAACATGACAATATTCAGTCAGTCATAGTCTAATAAGGTTCCACTCTGATACAGTGGGACCTGGAACGAAGTTCAAACCGTAACTTATTGATTGAGGTTTTTCAAGATTTTTGTAGCAATATATTAACCTGTGTGAAAGGGGCAGTCCTTTATTTCATTTATCCCTCTTGGCACACCGTGGCAGCTAACGTAATGCTCCTTATGAGACAAAGATTAATCGACATAATGAAATATGCCGAGATAACGTCTGTTTGAGAGATGTAAAAACGAATAATGTGTATAAATATTATAACATAGTTTCTTGATATTAGAATTGCTTTCTACTATCGAACATTATATAAAATATCATAATAAAAGTTTTCTAACAACTTAGTTTTTACGCGAAGGTTCATAAGTTTACGTTTGTTACGTCCCCACTCAATGAAGCAGGCCATCCAACCTGGGCCAGGGCCAGCCTGGGCCGGGCCATTTACGGCCCGCTGTAGGATCTTCAATGAAGAGTCCAAGTACTATATACTTATTTGTAAGCATTTCAGTGTTATTTAGCATCATCAGCATTTCTGTTCAAATTTGTGCACATTTGTTCATTCTTTGTAGCAAAAACCAGTTTTTAATTTTTCAGTTTTCCAAAAGTGCGATAAACAACTTTTTAACGTTGGAAGTCATATCCTGCTATGTCATTGCTGAGGTTTTCTTTCAAGCGTTGAGATGATTTATATTTATTGATAGTAAAACAAGTTTTTTATTTATCCGGTAATAGGACACATAAAAATGAATAGGCGTCATTGTACACAGCATGTTTTACAAAGTATAAATAATAATCATAAAGTTAAAGAGGAAAATTCTTTAACTAAACGAGTTTAACTTTTATAAGTTCTCTATAAAAGTATGAACTGGGTCTTATAAGACCTAATTAACAACTGTATTAGTTAGCTATATTGATTCTAATCAGTTATTTATATAAAGCTAACATTAACAGGTATAGTCGGATTCAAAAGTAATACGGCCGTGTTAATAATATTGAGGTTGCAGGAGTGTTGTAATATTTTGTCTGAGTAAGGCAGTGCAAAAGTAAATTGGCAATCTGCTGATATCGCGCGCGTAGAATGCAATCAGGCGCAGTGTTAATAAAGATGAAATACGCAGCCTACACGGCGGTATTATATTTGAGTCTGGTTATATTGTAGTTCATTTGCATATGCGTTGCAGTAGCATGGTTTTAGGGCATGGGCGGATATAGTCCATCTCCCTGGAAAACTAGGTCTTGAGATGGACTATATATAGTCGGTGCATGTATCAAGAGCTAGGTTTCCACCGCTGTATTCTGCGCAGCAGCGGTGTTATAAAAATTTAATTGAAAAATCCGTGGATTGGGAAACTTTTCTTCAAAAGTATATTTTTAACAAAGCTTTTCTTGAGGATAGTGTACTCGAAAACCTGCTTGTTAGCAGACTATATAAGAACCTATATTTATGAATTCATCGTCTCCCCCGTATTTTACTTACTTTCGTTATGGAAGTTTCCGCAACTTAAAACACCTGCTGCATATTAACACTACTCTTGTTAAAAACGTTGCTATATTAATAACTAACAAAAAAAAACTTGAGAGCTATATTTATGAATGCATGCCATGATGTAAACTTATTAAAAATACACCAGGGGCCTAGTATTGAAATGCCCGGAGGGTTCCTGTGAGATTTGGCTCCGCGGTCGCCGGAGATTGAGTCATAACTAATTGGACAGAAAAGTGCTATCGAATGGTTTAAGATGGCACAGATCGAGCAGTTGAGAATTGTTGCCGGGCAGGATAAAAACTGCCCTGGCACCCACCCGGGCGTTTTTATATTACGGCCACAGGTGTACGAACTCTGTTCTTATTTCTTAAGCTCTGGGCTGTTCCCGGCCAGCGAGATTCTCTCCCCTAATATAAACATAAAAAATCGAACCTGCAAATGATCAAAATAACAATCCCTTTAATATCCATATAATCCTCGATTTCTACAAATCGCTGCTGCAAAACATTGTTGTTTAATCATTTTATGTTATTTTAATACTTTTACTCTGTCTTTGTGCTAGCTTATTTGATTTTCATGCTTTTTAGTTGAGATTTAACGTTACATTTCGTAGAAAACTCTTTGTTAATGATGTGAAACATGTTCTTAGCTATGAGAATTCAGTGTTGCAGTTTATAGATTCAATTGAGGAGTGATACGTTTTGCTATAGTTATACTATAGTTTTACACTTGTATAGTCAGGCCCGGGCCGAACGGGTAGGCCTTTTCCCAACAATGATCCTAGCTTCCGAATCGATTCAATTAATGAACCACGCGCATATTTTATTTCGATATTCTAACTAAAGGCTTATGTTGTAAAGTTGCGTGCTTGGAGTAAATGAGGATTAAGAATACCTGCCGGTTTACGAAATTAACTTTGATTTTTGATTGAAATTCATAGCAAAAACTGCATGATTGCACAATCTCTACAACCTTGTATGACGTCTAGTAATTATTTTCTTTAGATATTTGTTTTTATATTTAAAAATTGTCTTTTTCTGGTTTTTTTTTCTTAAATTACAGTTTAGGTAATTTTGCATTATGTCCCGTGCTTGGCATAACTTGGAAATCGAGCTACCCGATGAGAAATTACAGCCAAGGACAAGCTTCTGGCAGCAAGCATGGTTGAAATGGTGGGTCTCGGATTAAAGCTTACAGCATAAGCAAAGTTTTTGATTATAAAATCTTAATAAGGATTTTCAAAAATAGATTGGTCTTTCCTTCACTTTCATAGTTTCGGCATGTTGACAGGTAACAGGTTGGTATATCTTTTAACATAGCTGGTTACCGGCCCGGCCCGGCCGGATAACCAGCTCTGTCTTTTAACGATATATCATCTTTTGCCTATCAAAGGGGTTGACCGTAAATAATCAATTGCATTGCAATGCGTTATACTGTAAACACCTAGTAGAGATTAAAAAATGATTAATCTTCCTTCAAATTGTATACTTGCAGCTCTTTGAAAGTGACAGGTTGATATCTTGTATTACAATTTATCAACTTTTACCTATCAAAGGATTGGACCATACTCTTACAAAATCAAATAGTTCGCTATACATCAAGACAGGGTCATTCAGTCCAAAGGTGGCTGTCCGGCCGGCCCGGCCTAGCTTTCGACATTCCGGCCCGGCCCGGCCTGGGCTCAAAAATATCAGGCCGTCAGATAACCAAAAAATTGGAAAGTTCCGCCAAAAAGAATCTTCGGTAAAATCTTTCAAGGCATTGAATCCAACAAGTTTTAGGCGTTCATTTTGGTATAGTTATTCGTTTCCTTTGGTTTGCATCGTGTTTACCGTTGTTCCAGTGTGCGTCTTTTTCTATAACTGGTAAGTGAAAGTAATTATAGGTATTCCGGGTGTAGTGAATACAAAGAAATACGGGATAAGTGAGAGGCTAGTTCCATAAGACCCCCGGCTCTAGTGTGTCGTACTCCTAACCTCAGATACTCGCGGATTCAGAGACAACTACTTTAGCTACTAAGCCAACTCACAGACTTTAATAAAATAATAATTATTGGTTATTTTACAAATTAGGTCCTTCAAGAGCAATTTGTTTCGAATCGCCAGTCTGACCTGATCCAGCCATTTAGTCCGGTTCATATTTTGCCCAATTGGGAAAATTCCACTTAAACTTGTTTTGTCCGATCAACAAAGCAAGGTCAGGCCCAATTTTCAATAATACATTACATAAAATATTTATTTCCAACTCACATTATCACAGTTTGTATGTAGTTTATTAATTGAGCTGGGTAATCATGTAACTAAATGTACCATAATACAACACTATTAATTAAAAAGTCGGGTTAGGGATGGAGATAGGGCAAATTGGTTATTCTATCTATGTTCCTCATATGTGAGTTGGTATAGAAGTATAGTTTCCGAATACCTAGCTACAATTTAAATCACAATTTTAAGCAAGTTACGTTTTGAAACTGTAACTGGTTGCGTTTTGAGAAATTAGCATGAAAAGTTGATCTAAAAAAAGTGGTTGTTGTTGCGAAATGTTCAACTTTTTCACCAATTTTGCAATAAAAACTGTTTTTGTCTGAACTTCAATATAGTAGTTAAATATGTCCCCCCTATGTCCCTCTAACTATAAGGGGTACCATTCAGCTACTTTTTTGAACCATCTGATAGTATTCCCACTGTAATAAGTAGAAACCAAGTTAAATTTTCAAAACTGTAAAGAATCAGCTTGTCTTCAATGTTTGTGATTAATCGAAAATGGGTGCCTAGGTACTTTAACTCTGAGACTCCCAGAAAAGGCGAAAACAGAACATCAACAATAAAACTATTTTGAACTGCCAAATTTGCCATCGAGTTCAAAATAGTTGCTGTGGCTCTGTTTTGTTTTATGGGTCCCTTAATTTTAAGCTCAGCATAAATTGCTTACGTCCCTACTAATACTACAAGCACAAATTTGTTTGCATCAAACCTCATTCTGCTTTATCTACAGTATACCCGAGAACTTCTCACATACTTTTGCTCTTGTTTCTAGTTGCTTTCTATATTTAATTTCACATACGAAATGAATGCATTTCCTGGCCAAAAGTCGGTTTCTCATGATCTCTTGGCTTATTCAATCCGAATAGAATTCCTATCAAAATACTTTGAGTTTTCGGAAAAAACCATGATCCAAGTTGGTTTTAAGGATGTTTCAACTATATAAAACCAGAAACAACAATATACGTAAAATAGAAGAAAAGGTTCCGTCACTCTTTTCGATGGGAATTTCAGTTTCAACAACTCGTGATGAAATAATGAAAAGAAGTGTGTTGTGCGATAGTAAGTAGCTATGAAATTTATTTTAATGTTTGAGATTTTATGCTATTGACTAAAATACTTGCCATAAACAAGAGTTTCTCTTGTAAAAAATAGCCGTGATGAAGCTTGAAAACCATTTGGCTAATATCGTGTTCAGCGTATTGAAGTTACTCTATTACATAGTTTTTTACTTAACTTAAGTGTCATGCATGTATAGATATGGCGGATGCCTATGTATACCACCGCGCTCTGCGGTCTTTTGTTTGTTTTAGGCTATATCCACTGAGCCACCGAGATTACTTTGGTTACTGGGTTCCTAAGAACGATGTACCCCGAGTTCTAGCATTCTATTTTTAGACCTGCTTCAATCCTAATGAACTTTTAGCAGTGTTGTGAGCAACACTGAGCAATAATCCTCTACGAATTGTATTCAATTTCAAGTTCTTGAAGAGTTTCCCAGTTTGTAGCGACCTCACCTGATGAAAACTCACGTAAATCACCTCCGACACGCCCCTTTTACAAGCCACTAATTCTATTATTATAGTCTATTCTACTGTGAGATTTGGTGATCTTCGAGTCTAAAAACTTATTTTGCACCGTAAACTTCAAAGAAAGGGCATAAACGTATGCATAAAAAACCCAACAAGCTAATTGTAAGCAAAAAAAGTTTAGTTTTATTGGGTTTCTAGAGCATGCCGTGACTGACCTGACGTGACGTCACTAGGGTGGGCATTCGGTAAGGTTTTTGATAAAAGAACGGCATAGTCGGATTCAAAAGTAATACGGCCGTGTTAATAAGCACGAGTGTTGCTATATTTTGTCTGAGTAAGGCAGTTCGAAAGCAAGTTTGCAATCTGCTAATACTGCGCGCGTAGAATGCCAGCAGGCGCAGTGTGAAAAATAACGAAATACGCAGCATTCACGACCTCATTACTTTTGAATCTGACTATAAAACGGTAAACCGTTCACCGTTTAACCGGTATACCGTTTCATTTATTTCCATTTTTGCATCTGCAATCTATAGTCAGCGCCAAGAGTAATAATGGAGTGTAAAGAATTCAACGCTTGTCTGAGTACTTATGCGAGCACCGCGCCAGCATCTGGCGGCTACTCTCCGTTCAATCATATACTTTGCAAGTACGCGCGTGTAATTTTTGCTGTGGGTGCGGTGTTAAAAATCCTAAAAATACGCAAGAGACACCCATTATTACTCTTGGCGCTGACTATATACCAGAACATCGTTTTAAACCGCGAAATGTGATTAGACGAATTTTATTATCTGCAGAGTATAATTGATATCATTAGTGCACGATTGCACTTAAAGATTGCACGAGCAAACATTTTGTATGTAACCTTCGTAGATTAAAAGAAACAACTTGTAGTTACTTTAAAATATCATTGACATTTCCGATAAAAAGATTATTTGCATTTTCAAATGTTACGTTCACAAGCTTCTAAGCTTGGTTCCAATAGAATTTAGTGTAGGAATTTGGGGTTGGCTTTTCCAACCTATGTCCAACCACTTGGAACCAAGAATCTGCATTTCCAGCATGTAAAAATGAACGCTGAATAATGGCATGAACCGTTATCAGGGTTGCAAAAGGTCTGGGCCAAGTCAAACGAGCTCGGCATAATCTTGAATAGAGGGCTGGCCCGGATCCGGAATTACTCCTTTTTCGAAAAAACTAATTATGACCCAATTACAGGTCATAATTAGTTTTTTCGAAGCCCATCCCGATCCGCGGCTTCACGACGGACCATCATAAATCCGAACTGTGATAAAAGTCGCTTCTATGAATTCACAAACTTTTCTTTAGCTTGTAAAAACACAGTAGAATTTAGTGCAGGAATTTGGCGTTCTATAATTCCGTTGTCTCTCAGAAGGGAAACTCCAGGATTACAATTTTGATACTCTAGTTCAATTAAGAGTTTCTAAATACAATAGGCATTGATTTATTTTATTCTCTTTTGTGAAAAACTGGTACCTTTGCTTCCAGGTTAATGTCGGATTCACAACCAGTGAATCAATATAGTGTATTTGCTGATCCACGTAACTACTGGGAAGCTTCTCTCATAGTTATTTATGTATTCACTATATTTGTAATACTGACTTCGAGAAAACGGTTGTATACAACGGCTTTCTATAGCAACTTTGTGTTTGTAGGTAGGTTGTTTTTGATAAGTCATTATTGTGATACCCCAAACAGTTGTGCCCATAAATACAAGGGTGGCCATGGGACGGCCGGGCCCAACTGTTCAGACCTCGGCTCAAAAAATTCTCACCATTGGCCATGGCCGTATTTTTCCCCGTTCCCAGAAACGGAATTTTTAATTCGTGGAATACGGTCTGGGAAACTTTTCAAGAACTTGAAATTGAATACAATACTAAAAATTATAAATTTTCAAAAACGGAATCAAAATTTCAATAAAAATGTGTTTTTTTAGGTATCTTTGATATCACCGGGGCTATGGCCACTTTTTACATTCGAATGGATAACAGTATGAAACTAGGTATGATTTACTTAATATGTTTTCTGACCAGGAATTATTAAAAGTATTATTTTATTTCCTGTAATCGCACATATCACACAATGACTGTAGATTTCTTCGCTGCAGGGTTTCGGCCATTCATTCCGGAATCTTCTAAGCAAAGTCGGCTCCTTTCTAATATTCAGACTTCGGGTGAGCAAAACTTGTTCCAAGAACTAATAGAATGTTCAAGAGTCATCCGGTTTTGAGTCTTTGGGTTAGGGGTGTAAACGGGTCGGATGAAGCTTAAGCTCACATGGAGCAAAAGTACTGACCCGGATAAAAATATTGTCATAAAAAATAACATCGGCCCGAGCTTTTTTTTCTTTTTGTAAGTTTTTAGCAGCCCGAATAGTTTCTAGATGAACAATAATGAAGTATTTTAAATCTTATTTAAGATGAGTCCAGTGAAATATTTATGAGAGTTGCTGGAGCTCTGACTGCAACAAATTTTGTGGTTCATCTTGGTGGCCAAGTGCTGACTATTATACTTCAATTATATGCAGTTACCCAACCTATCAAGTACAAAGAAGTTAGTTTAGTTTGTAGAACTTTAGAAAAGTTGTTCGGTTGCATAGTGGCATACTTATTAGTTTGCAGTGCGAGAGGTCAGGGGATCAATCCCCGCCAGTGTTTAAGTTTTTGCAAACTTCGTAGTATTTACAAAACACTATCACCTTAAAAATAAGTTTTATTTCCTAATGATTTGCTTTTTCAGATGGCCTCTTTGAAGAATATTATTATAACTCTGACTATCATAACTATTTTTGGATTTCTCTTTTATTTGCCTTTGTTTTTGCCATGGTTTCGGTTTGAATACACATATAATAATGAAACACAACGAATGCAAAGAGGACTGAGAGTTACCAGTATGACGGTTAGTATTGAATATATATCATAGGAAGACGGGCCCGGTCCCAACTGCAGATCTCAAGCTGGTAATTAGTTGCAGAGCTATTAACCCGGCCCGGCCGACTTTTTTGGACCTCGGCCCAGCCGGGCAGGGCCGGAAAAGCCGGGCCGGGCCGGGGTAGTCCGGTTTTCTAAGCCTTTTCTGCAAGATCCTGGTTCTTCAGGATTAATTAGCAAATTTTGGGTATTTTTGAAATTTTTGTTTTTGAATTAGTCATTTCTCAGCACAAGGAACTCATTGAAAAATAACATAACATAATGGTTCAGGGTGGATTCGAACCCGCGACTTCTCGCTCCATAGTAAAGGTTCATCATTTACCTTATTTACCTTATTAACTCACGGTGTAAACAAACAAATGAAGGAAACTGTCTGATCGGTTGGAATTGGCCCACGGCTAGGGAATATAGCCGGGGGGCGCATCTTCCGTTTATCTTCCATTAAATAATTGAAAATTTAACGTTTTTCTATATTTTTTGCTAATTAAATATTTACAATAAAAAGGCAAAATAGATTTCAA
>JAQGAV010004008.1:0-11191 GCA_034691345.1 Phasmarhabditis papillosa | reverse complement strand
TTTGTCATTTGTTGCGGCTGCCCAGTATTGTTTCGATCTATCTGGGTAATATGACTAGTAAGAACTCGGGTAATAATAATACTGAAGTGATCTCTAAACAACCCATTTGTATTCAATGCACTCGTGCGGTAAACAAAAAGTTGCAGGTTGGAATCCTGCCATCGTCTGTCAATTGGAAGTATCATATCGAACAATATCTATCTTTACAGAAGTTAGTTGACTACCTTTATTCCTAACTGTAACCAAAGGAAAACAAAGTACAGATTGTCAATAATTGGTTTTGTTGAAATATAGTCTGCCGCCAAGGCTTATGCAAAGGTTTACCCACTCAATATGTATTTTTTCGCCCACCCGGAAACCCCGAGCGAGCAGTCCAAAAATTGTTTTCAACTCATCAAATGATAGTCGAAACCTATATTTACCTTGTAAATTAGGTATAAACCTAAATTAATTAAAAACAGTGGCAACCCCATAGCTAAGTGCAGCGTATATGAGTTAGCGATTGTACACGAACGAGAGAATAACGACAGTAGAAGAGACGCAGGCAAAAGCTTGCTCGAAAGTAACGGATGCGATAGAAAAACCTGGCTTTCCTGTGATCTAATTGGGTTCCAGTTGTCTGGTCGTGTCAGATAATAGAAGTTTATTCAACCAAATGACCGCATATTGGAACCTAGGAAGTCAAAATCCTTACAAATCGAAAAAAGACTAAACTGGGACATTATAAGTATTATTCTCAATATCCGACAAGGATTTGTTTGCCATTGAAGGTGATCACAGCAGGCGAAATATCACTTTTGTGATAATTGTCATGAACGGAATGTCATTCCCTCTCACCGACCTGAGCAAACGAGAGTATTTAATATAATATTTAAAAGTATTTAAACTAATTTAATATATAAAAAAGTTATATTAACTTACAGTGCTGAATGGTACCCATGAATAGTCGAAACCACGAAAGTGTTCGGAGAGTTGTACAACAATCTGCTCTTAGCTCCTAAATTCCCCTTTTATTCATTCTTGAACCTTTCAAATTTGGCAGCGACCTTGCCATTTACGTACGACCCCCGATTCTGCAGCCAAGTAACATAGGGAAACATACTGGTATAGTCGGTAACAAGAAAAAAGCTGCAAGGTGCGGTGTTAAACGAGGGCTTTCGCAATTACGTATTTGGGTTTTTGAAATCAAACCATAGCAAAAAGGCCCCGTGACATTTTTCTAGTAACAAGCAAGAAATTGCGCTTCTAATCATGCCAAGAACATCTACTTTCGATGAAAATTAAGCAATATCTGAATGACTTTATAACACCACACCTTGCAGCCTTTTTCTTGTTACAGACTATATGGGTTCTCACCAGCTACAGTATCCAAAGTTTTGTCAAGAGTCTTGATGATGGTCTAGTGGGCCAGGTACTCCGGTTGCCGATGCTATGATTAGCTGTGTTTGTAACAGAAGGTCACATACATGTTTTGTTTGCCCATACACTAAAGTAACTGAGAAATGAGTTTTTAATATTGTTTTTATAGTTACAGCTCAAGTCCAGGACAAGGCATTTAGCCAATTCAATTAGATAAACCAGAATTCAGTGAATAAGGGAAATATTTTACATATTCAGGGCAGGATTCAAGCCTTCTGGAGCCTTCTAGAAGATTTTAGGCACCCAGTGGAAGTTTTAATTTGGGTCCGATCCGGGCCGCAAAAGTCTTTCTACAGGCCTGTCCGAAATAACAATTGACCGGACAGAATTTGCTGCCCCACTGACCTTGACAGGATTCGAGAGGAACAGGGCTCAGAATAGTTAGAATGCTCTGGTGTCTTCTTCAGGTGAAGTATTCTTAGCAGCTATTCTTATCGAACAATAAACTGTGTTGATCTGAACAGATAGCTCGTTTTTATAGAAATTGGGATCTCATTCCTAAAAACACTTGAGAATGTTGAATTCTTACTGAAACTCTTAAAAAGCAATGTGAAAAGACTGTTTCTCAGTCTATATGAGAATCTTATAGCCTAGTTTATTTAGTTTAACTAAAAGTTCTCTTTCATTTCAAGATTTCTTAGGAAAATAATTTCTGGAAATATCGATTTTTCTTTCTACTTAAACGAGCTAAAAACGACCGCAATTATATTGTTCATAAGCAAATAAGAAATCAGTCAAGGATCGAAAATGAATCGAAAAGGTTTGTCATCAACGCACTGCAATTGTTGGTGGATGCGGGCTGTGGCCAAAATTGTTGGGACCGCCGGGCTTTCCAAATTCTTGGCATGCGGCCACGACCGCTAGAATTTCCACCCCTGGATGCGACAACTTGACCTCCAGAACCCTTCTGGCCATGTCGGATAATGGGATCGTACATAGAACTAATGATAAGACAAAGCCCATCTTGGCACTTGGATCAAATAGGAAACCAATCACAGTCGACGGAGTACAGTCAGCGCCGAGAGTAATAATGTAGTCACTTTCGTATTTATAGAATTTTTCACACCGCACCCGCAAGTAAATCTCACGCGCGTACTTGCAAAGCACAATATTGAACCGAGAGTAGCCGCCAGATGCTGGCGCGGTGCTCGCAAAAGGGGCTCAGACGAGCGTTGAATTCTTTACACTCCATCATTAGTCTTGGCTCTGCCTACGGGAATAGCGAGTGGGGCGGCCCGGCGTCGGGCCCGCCACACCTACCGTAGCTCTAATCGAATCGTTGCTACCCGTAGCAGAATGGCATCATTCCATATTCTTGAGTAATATTTGATATATTTAGGTAAAAAGACCAGTAGAGCAAGAGAAAAAAGATCTACCAATCGGACAATGGAAGCATCAAAAGAAGAAGATGATACAATTAAGAAGAGTTCATCACAAATGGGAATGTAAGTTTGATTTAACCACTAACAAGGGCTTGGCGTCCCTTGGCGTCTTTTTTCTCAACTCAGATTGGCGTCTTAAAAATCGATTAATGTAGGTGGCCACTGAACCTTTTATGTTTTCGGCAGAGCTCCTTTTAATAAGTTAGAGGCCTTTAAAATTTTGCCGCGTTTTTACGTTGGAGTGACTTTGAGTTGTAAACCTTTTGGTAGAATGTTTGGTGGTTCAGTGCCAAATTCCTCGCTTGGTGATCTGAAGACCCTGGTTCGGACCCCTTTTTTGTTTTTGTTTTGTAAATTTTGTAAACTTTTTTGTAAATTTCTAAAAGTTTAGACCTTGCTCTGACCTGACCGTCCGGTTTCGAATTTGTTTGACCAGGTTCGGGAATATTTTCAGACAGTCGGGTTAATGAAGTTGGCCGGGCCCAGTGTTGAACAAACTTCTAACTTAAACTTCCCTTTTAGCGAACGTACACAGGAGGAGAAAAAGCTTGTCTTCAACTTTGTGAAGAAAACTCTGGAAAAGGGACCGACAGGCCTGCGCGCCGAATTCCAAGGAATGAAACGGTAACCTTTATATGATAATAAACTTTATTAAGACAATAATTTTAGCGGCAACGACCTGACAAAAATGGAAGTTTTCGTGGAGAACAATCCAAAAGGAAAGAACCGATACAAGGTGAACTAATTGGGGCCGACCCGGTTGTCAAAATTTCACTCCCCTCCGAAGCCAACTGTTTTGCAAATTTTGAAGAAATGCTTCCCAATCATCACATCCACATGTTCTTCCCAGATTGACCTAAAAAGGGGCGGGGCCGGGCCGATTTTGAGAACCCCGGAACTAATGAAAGATAATGGAAAACAAGAACAAGGCAATTGCAAGCTTATCTAAAAGGAAAACTGGCCTATTTTCTTCAAAACCACCTTCTGACAATTGCAAATTGGCTTGAAAGCGATCCCAGACAAAGATTCGGTAGAAATGTAGAGCTATTAACCGAATATTCTTCAATGCAAAACAGTTGGATATGTTTAGGACGTTGGCTGTCTGGACAACTCTAGAGTTAAGCTGCGGGATTTCGCGGATGGAGACTATATCCATGCAAACTATGTGGAAACACCCAGCAGCAAGAAGAGATTCATTTGTACTCAGGTATATAAATAAGCAAAATGTGGACTATGTCTCTCAGAGTCTGGTAGTTGTAGAGTCTGTGGCTGTAGTATTGAAACACCCTGGTTGGGTGCCCGGGCAATTTTTAGCCTGCCCGGGCAGCAATTCTCCCGGGCGTTTCTATACTACGGCCACAGGCAACAATCCACAGAAAAAAATTTTTCTCGAAATAAAAGTTAATAAAGTTCTTATTAGACAAAATCGTTTAGGTCCTACTAAAGTTGTTATTTTAAGATTAAGATTTATGATAAAGTTTCCTATCTGCCCGTGCAGACCAAAAACTGCCCGCGCACACGCCCGGGAGTTTCTATGCTACGACCACTGCTTCAGAAGTTTGATCTAATTATTCAAACATTATCTAATACTGTTTCCTTTTTCGTTCCCAACTCCTCGATTTAACCACAAATCGGAATTTGCGAAAGTCTTGAAGAAAACCTTTATGAAGCTAGGACATGACAGTAACGCCCCCTAGATTGAGGATATTTTTTCTTTCCTCGCGGGATTCGAACTCGTGACCTCTAGATCAGGAGACAAAGCTTCTAACCACTGCGCCAACGCGCCAATTTGGGCATCAAATATATACTAATTCTTATTCCTTAAGGCTCCTCTCGATAAGACCTGTGCGGATTTCTGGGCAATGATGGTACAAGAAAAGGTGGAAAACATCCTCATGTTATGCAATCTGACCGAGAAAGGAGCAAAGAAATGTCACGAATATTTTGTTACTAAAGATCAGAGGGAACAAATATTCGGAGACTACAAGATCACTTTTGTCTCTCAGAAGAATGTGAGTTTGAAAATAACAATATGCGGGGAGCAGTTATCTCTGAGTCGGCAAGGATTCGAGGCTACGGCTTCTGTATCGGTTTTTATGCGGGTGCTTTAGTTTAGTGGTTAGAGCAGCGGTCTCTAAATCCGTGAGGATCTGAGGCTATGGGTTCGATTTCCCCTAGCCGTAGAAGGAGAAAACTAAGCTCAGAACAGACAATACCAATTTAAAATATATCTGCTTTTCACTCATCCGGGATGGAACCTAACCCAACCCTGAGTATACACCTACAATACTAATACATTTGCTTGGCAACATTTTTCCTTAGATACTAGACCGATAACAATGGGTTCCTTCCTTTCTGTTTAGTGGGATACAAAAGTAATAAGGCCTTGTTAATAAGCAGCAGTGTTGCAATATTTTATCTGAGTAAGGCAGTGCGAAAGCAAGTTTGCAATCTGCTGATATGTCGCGTGTAGAATGCCAGCAGTCGCAGTGTTAAAAAGGACGATGAGGAAATACGCGGCCTCATTACTTTTGAATCTGACTATAGCAAAATCTTAATAAAAACAAAATAGACACTTGTGATTACAATATTCTTAATTTCAGTTCAAATTCCGCACTGAAACAAGTGCTAAAATAGTTGAGACTGTGATGGATTGTGAAGTTGGAGACAAGAAACTGCGGACTTCTCACTTTCATTGGGTAGACTGGCCAGATAGAGGCGTACCGCCCGCAGATATGGCCGTTATTCAGCTATTGGAAAGAGTCAAGACCACAAAGTTAGTTTATTTTATAGTCTCAAGGAATACACTAAGTTTCCGCGCGGTATCCTGAAGAGAAGCGGTGTTATATAAAAATGAATGGAAAATCCATAAGAGCATTTTCTTCTAAAGCACATTCATTTTTATACATCACCGCCTCTTGAATACTGCGCTGAACCTAGCTCTTGATGCAGACTACAATAATAATAATAAAAATAACTATTATTATTATTATTATTAATATAATTTTAAATATTATATTTAGAAGACCAATTGTTGTGCATTGTTCTGCTGGAATTGGCCGTACTGGTTCAGTAGTGCTTATTCAGTCTATACTAGAATCCATACAAGCTGGCGAAGAAGTTGAATCCTGTGATAAGCTACTAATAAAACTCAGAGAACAGAGGAATAACAGTGTGCAGGTATGAATAATAATAATAATAGTTTAAATTATTATCTATTATTATAAATAAAAACGTAACATTCCTCTAAAGCCTTATTTCGGAAAATCCTATATAGTCCTCGGCAAAATCTCATGTTTTTGGAAACGGTAGACACAATTGTATTTTCATTTATATTTAACACCTCTCTTCCAAATGAGACCGCGCTGGAAAGTAGCTAATCAGGGGTGGCAAGGGCCGGCCCTCTTATCTTGAAGCATTATTGATCGGTTCCGAAAGTACGGCCCTTGCCGGCACGGGCCAGGGCCTCACTTTTGCCCGCCCTCTAGCTCATGAAACATATTATTCATCACTAAACTGTTTCCTTTGGTTTCGCTAACCTTTGCTTTTATCTGCAGGGATCTGGTGTAAGACGGAAATCAGTGATGACAATTGTAACTATTTATTGATTATGTTATTATTAATAATAATAATAATATCTTTGCAGACCGATCACCAGTACCTTTTTGTGCATCAGGTTATGCTTAACTACTTTGTGGAGACTAAGTATCTAGACGCAAGTGCCAGACCTCATCTGGAGAAATTCTCAAAGGATTACGACAAAATTGTAATTCAGAATTAAAGATACAAGTCAAATAAAGATTACAGTGAATAATGTTGTTTGTTTTACTTGGCCACGCCCCTTTTTAATCGAACTTAGCAAATGTTACCACAAAATAGAACCCTACTAGGATATGGTTACAAACTTGACTACAGTTTCATATATAGTGCTTATATAGTCAGCGGCCAAGGCTTATGCAAGGGTACACGGTACGAACTGCAAAGTTAATTTTTCGAATTTTAAGCACCCAAACTTTTAAACAGCATTTCGTCTCTCCGCCGACTATAAGAGCTAGAAAGTAGTATGAATAAGCCTTACTAAGCAACCTAGGAATGGACTCGATAGCCCATGGTAAATAAGTTTGCCTTGATTTCGTATGTCTCAGACGGAATTTTATTTTTCCTCCTGTCATCAAAACTTCCAAAACGATTCCTAAGCAGTAAAGCTATGTAATTGGGAAGTTCCAAGACGCGGTGTTAACAAATAGGGAAATTACTTCGAAACCCCCCCCCCCTCTACCGTACGCCATTTCAAAATAAGAGTGTTGTTTATCTCATAAATCCCTTTATCTCACCAGATTAAATCTAAATTCGGTTTTCTCAGTGAGTTTGCAGTGTTTTATCTGACACGGATAGGCGTTTAAGTAGGCCGTGTCATAATAAAAAGAATATAAAGTATATAAACAAAGTGGGTGTTCTTACTCTTGCTAGCTATTGCTACCACCGCGACTGTCACACCGATTACAGTATGCTGAAGGAGGTAGGTTAAATGGGGCGCAGTTCTTTTCCAGCAAAGTTCTTTTTAGCAGATAGCTCAGTGTTCATTTCAGGTAGTTTTGTTACTACTGCTGCAGGTTGCAGCAACTCGACAGGAATACCAGGATGAACCCGGTACAGGTAAGGTTGTTGTCTGTTTATTGATGTACCTTTATGCATTAATCTCTTATAATTCTGTACAAGAAAGATGTTCGAATTACGTTGTTTCCAACGTCTTCGCCGACCCCGACGCAATTTCCCAAGAGGGGGTTCTATCTAACCCGAGAAGTTCCCATCCTACATCTGAAGGCTTGGTTCTGATTGATGCAGGACCAATCAGGCTTGGGCCCGAAGACCGGCCGCGCTTTGAATTGTCACCGCCTATATAAGCGCTACCGTATCTTTTTGTTTTTTGATCGCCGTCTTTTCCACTTAAACTAGTGTCGTTACGTCAACATTACCAACTACAAACATTTTAAAACTGTAACGTAAAACTGTAATTAGTCAATCAAAACAGAAGATAACCAAGGTGGCGGATAATATATGTCACCCCGATAAGAGTAACAATACGCAAGAACTGGTTACTATTAGTAATTAGAAATGGAGCGCGATTGCTAGGGGCGAAACTTATCTTTAAAGCAAAGTTTATGTTCAGTGGTGGGCGGAATCCCTTTCGAATCCCGTTCCCGGATCCCGCCTTTTTCAAAAATACGATCCCGCAAATTACTGGTTCTGTTCCGAGCAATTATAGTCTGTATAAAAAGCTAGTTTTCCACCGCAGTATCATGGGAAGCCGCGGTGTCACATAAAATGAATGCAGTTTTGACGAAAACGTTCCCAATCCACCGTTCCATTTATTCTATAAAACACCGCTTCTCCCCATTATTTTGCACTGGAATCCTAGCTCTGGATACAGACTCTATAATATTTAATATTTTAGCCTGCGCCGCAAACGAAGAAGAGCGTTGCGTACGCGTCTGTGCAGCCACCTGTAAGCATCCCAACAGAGACTGTAAGGAGGTATTTATGGGTTACGGTAGCCATATCTAATTGCGTACTCTTTTAGGTACCCGGTTGTCCTAGAAAGTTGTGTTCTTGTATTGATGGCTATGTGAGGAATGGAGAGAACCAATGTGTGTCTAAACAGGATTGTAAGCCTTATGGAGATGCTCCTGTGCCCTTGAGTGAGTTTGCGATAAGATTTACAAGAGTTAGATTAGGACAGGAGTTTGAATTAGAGCACCGAGTAAAGTCTCCAAACACTATTCTAATAGATTTTGGCAACATTTTGAGGATGGGCACCTAACCTGAACCTCGGCTCTCTCAAGCGGTGCGACACCATTCGGCCAAAATGGAATCGGCACCGTCAGGTTCGAAAACGAGGAGCCGAGGCGCCTATCTCTAGATATGAGTATACGATTCTCAGAAAGATCTATAGTTCTATTCAAGAATAATAATGGAGTGTTAAAGAATCTCGTTGAAAATGGATCTGAAAGTATTCGAAAACCGAAAATATACGCAAAATGTCCTTAAACTACGTAAGCAACACTCCATTATTCCTCTTGAATCAGACTATATGAAACTTTTGACCTGCCCTCATATCTATAAGTTCCCATACAATATTTCTTGGCTATAACATGATCTTACAGTTACATGTATAGTAATAAGTTTTCTAACATCTGATTGAATACGGCTTTGATCATACTGATGATGATTCTTCTTTCATCTAAATACTTTTTAGGAGACGATACATCTGATCAAACAAAGGCATCTATGGCTGATAAAGTCAGAGTGAGTATATTGGTTATTGCTAGAGTCAGCGCCAACAGTAATGATGAGTGTTAAGAATTCAACGTTCGTCTTAGCCCCTTTTGCCAGCATCGCGCCAGCATCTGGCGGCTAGTCTCCGTTCAATATTGTACTGTGCAAGTACGCGCGTGAAATTTGTCTGCAGGTGCGGTGTTAAAAATCCTAAAAATACACAAGTGACACTCCATTACTACTCTCGGCGCTGACTATAAGCAGCAAACAATTTAACAAATTGTAAAATAGATTGTACATTCGTTTTTAATAGTAGTCACTAATTCTAAGAGTAACATAATCTGTTGCAAGAGGTATGCTTCCAGAGCAATATTCTCTAGCCAAGGCTTCCAGTCCCACTATAGTCAGATTCAAAAGTAATACGGCCGTGTTAATAAGCAGGAGTGTTTCTATATGTTGTCTAAGTAAGGCAGAGCGAAAACAAGTTTGTAATCGGCTGATATCGCGCGCGTAGAATGCCAGCAGGCGCAGTGTTAAAAATAACAAAATAGGCAGATTACACGGCCTTATTACTTTTGAATCTGACTATAGTTTCCATTCGTTTTCATAAAACATCTCTGCTGCCCGAGATATTGCGCAATAGGAGCAATAGGTAGAAGTCTCGAGAATAAATTACATTGCCCCGGAGGCGAGTTCTTTGGCGGAGGAACTCAAAACTATCCTAAAGGCTATAGTCCGCTTCAAGACCTAGGTTTGAAGAAAATCTCACAATCCACCGATTTTCTGTTTATTTTATATAACACTGCTTCTCTCCAGGATACTGCGCCGCATGCAGATTATTCTAACCGGTAGACCATGATTTAAATGTATTCTAGAAACCCGTACGGCCCGCCCCGCCTCCAGTGCGTCCATTGTCTTCACAGGCTGCTAGCTTCGGAATGATCGCCTCAGGAGTTGGAGCTGTAGGTTTACCTTATTCATTAAAATGACCAAAACTTCGAGAACATTGTTTAAACTTTATTCCTAGAAATATGTTACAGTGTTGTGCAAGAGTAGTGAGGCCATATCTTCCGCCTCTTTTTATAAGAACGTTTGAACGAAAGGGTGATGCGAAATTGGCTTTTACATTCTTTAACATGGCATCTTTACATTTGAATTCAACTATATTTTCTTGACGCAATGCAAATTCTGTGAAATGTCTGAACACGAACACCCCGGCTTCGGTTTCGTTCTTTTTTTATCGGTTTTGATGGAGTACGTGTCCAGCAAGGTGTGCAAGGAAGGTCCGAAAGCACGCGCCCGGCGAAAGATTTAAAAGATTTAAAGATGTTTATTCATTTTACGAAACACGAGATCACATATATTTGGAGGATGAAGTGAGACGAAGGGACCATAGGGAGTGGAGGAGGCGGATCAGAAAATTGCAAGAATTCTTTCTTCGGGGCGGATTCGAAACATCGACCTCGAGATTATCAGGCAAAGCTTCTATCCACTGGGCCAACCCACCAACTAAAATTTATAATTCTTTAGGACTCTTCTCCCATTTACATTCCAAATGTTCCTTACAGATTGTATGTGCCTTCGCCGGATGCCCTACCCCTGCCCCCAAACCTGCCCCTACTCCGGCTCCAACACCAGCTCCATCTACCCCGGCCCCTCCCCACGTGATCTATGTTCCCGTGCCCGGATACATTCCCGGTCAATATCCCGGTACCTACGTTCCTAGTCCTTATCCAGCACCACCAGCTTACCAACCGGCTCCCTATCCACCTACTTATCCAGGATATCCTTCATATCAAGCACCGGTGTATCCAGCTAATCCGGAATACCAACCGCCGGCTCCGGCATATGCTCCATGTAAGTCTGGAGGTTCTAACATTGAAATTAGAGCGCGGTGGCTAGAAATTGATTAATAAACTTTTCTGTTACCCAAGTTAATTGGATTCCCATTTCATAATGTAAGTATTTTGCCAAAGCTAGGTTTACATGGCAGCATCCTCGGGAGCAGCGATGTTAACTAAATATGAGTGAAAAGTAGCACGGCTCGCCAACGGAGACAGTGAGGTTAAAGGACTGGACTCTCATTTTAATATTAAAGTGCATTTTTCTCTGGA